>BMAU01000789.1:140000-205794 GCA_019973935.1 Trichonephila clavipes | reverse complement strand
TAATTTATTCAATAATTAGTAGTAGACGCTAACAGAAATATTCATCATAAATAAATCTTCCCATTACTTTAAAATAATTAAAATTTAGTAATACTTAGTAAAATTTGTAATTAGTTTAAATACACTTGTTGCTAGTATTCATCTTTCAAATTAGCGCAATACTTTAAGGAGCTAATAACTTAGATGTTTCAGAATAACTCTACTTGTGTCTACTCTTATACCATAGAAATAATAGAAAATAAATTACAAATATTTTTTTCAGAACAGGCTTTTATTTAAATAAAGAAGAAAAAGAGTAAAATAAACTTTTAAATTAAAACTTTTTAATATCAATTTATATCGTCATTACACAATGTGTATAGCAGTGTTTCTCTAACTCACAATACTGGCGACCCAATATTCAATCATAACATTTATCGCCCCCGCCTTGTACAACAATAATGTATTTATTGCAATAAAATGCACTTTGACGCTAAAGCTACAATGCGATCTCATATATAAACAGTAGAAGTATTAAATTTTGTATATGTTACTTTTAAAAAATATATATTTTAAGAAAATTACGTAATATATATATTACTTGTTAGTATGTTACTTTTACTTCTCTAATTTTTAAATTGGAACAGATCGCAAAATGGTTTATTTAATTAAAGATTTATTTCCTTCAGCATATATTTCTAAAAGTACAAATTTCATTAGAAAAATAGTCTAGTCTATGTTGATCTTTATCAAATCCAGCACATCTGGCATTATCGGGTACGTTTGCGTGAGTCTGGGCAACCTATCGGACGACTGCGCTAAACATGTAAAAATGCTTTTCCTCGTACAATTCCAAACAGTTTTTTTGTCGACTCCATACTTCTATAGCTACCGAATCTAGCTTGAATGTTGATTTTATAATTTACACGTTAATTGTAATTCACGGTAATAAAGTATTTACGGCAGTAGATTAAAACAAGATCATACAAACATTTTAAAGTCGTAAGTGAACATTCGACAATAATAAGGGATCAACAAGTGCTCAGACGAGCATGCCTCCGAAAATTGAATCAAGGAAATATTCTCAAAAATACTTAAATTTTGGATTTACCACTACTGAAGTAAATGATGAAAAAAACGCCCCAGCTCGATATGTGTTAAAACTTACAAATCTGTAGAACAACATGTGAAAGTTGTTTTAAAAACATGTAAAATCATTTAGTTATGTTGGCAAAGAATTTTAAAAAGTATTTTCTGGATGAGGACAACTTGGTAGCAAGTTACGAGTAGATTCGGGATACATTTCAAGATACTCCAGAAGGGCTCTCAACTTCCGAAGAAGAAATTTTCATAGAGATCACATCCAGTGAAATATTGAAAGGCAATTTTGTAATAAATCGCTCTATGAATTTTGGGTAGAGGTGGAAGATGAATTTTCTGCACTGAAAACAAAAGCAATTCGTGTACATTTACCATTTTCAACATCCTACCTTTGTTAAACCGGATTTTCTGTGGTGGCTGCTTTGAAGACAAAAAAATAGATCTCAGCTAAATATAGAAAAATAACTCAGAGTGTCAATTTCTGATATTATATATATAAACCTTCCTTTGAAAAACTTTTCTCTACAACATAAGCGCATGGAAGTCACTAATTAATTATTAAACTTATTCTTAATTTAGTATTAAGAAATTATGTATAAAATACGTTCTTCAGTGTACTGATACATTAAACGTATACTGGCTGAAGTACCGGCTCTTCGCTCAAGTTCATTTTTTTAAAAAAATAAAGCATTATTCTTTGTATAATAGCTGAACTTTAAGGAGAGTAAAACTGCGTGCACGGCATTGCATACAAAAGTGTAAAATTATTTTTCTTAGATAAATGCTAACATTGTGCGTGTGTGTAAATAGTATTAAAATAACTGTAATTTTAACCTTCACAGAATTAGCATTTAGAATTAATGTTAAATAATGAAAAATAATATAAAATCCCAATGAATAATAACTGTGTGTTACTTTTTAATATTTAAAGTGAGAAGACTTCAAAATGTTTTAACCCTGGAGCAGGCGCGCTCTCGACACTAACGCTAATGGTAGTGTGGGGGGACTCAGTCTCCCCAATCATTTGTTTATACTTATTTTTACTGTACACGATAAAAATCGGAATTCCAGTGAATAATTTAAGTAAGAGAAAGTATACTTAACAGCTTTGAAGGACTTTTCAATTTTTCTTTTATAATATGTGAAAAAATCCAATTAAACTGAACTAAAATTATTCAAAAGTGCAAGACCTTAATAATGGAGGCAAATCAGATACACTTTTCAGTAATTTTACAGGAATGTTATTTGCTGGCAAAGCTGTCATATTTTGTAAAGTTATTGCAGTTTTAATGAGCTTTCATGATCGTGTGAGTGAATATTAGCGTTGCACTGTTCAGCTACACGAGGGCTTTTGGAGACGGACCTCGTAATTTTGAACCATGGCCAAGTGACGAGGATGACACTTCAGCTGGAATCTTTTAATTACCACACCACTCCAACAAGAGTACGTTTGAGCTCTCGACAGATTTAACGTGCATCTCTCCCCTACACGGCGGGTCTTTAATGGTACTACGCTCGAACTCATGACACCTTTGGAGATCAACACATACCAAGTTGAACTTTTTCTTTCTTGTTTCTTTTGACAAGGCGAACTGAACCTTGTGGTACACTTATGACTTCATATTCCACTTGATGGAGTTCTTTAGGAAGCATTTGAAAATTTTCTTTT
Organism: Trichonephila clavipes; assembly: GCA_019973935.1. Taxonomy (NCBI): domain Eukaryota; kingdom Metazoa; phylum Arthropoda; class Arachnida; order Araneae; family Nephilidae; genus Trichonephila; species Trichonephila clavipes. The sequence goes on along the minus strand of BMAU01000789.1, from coordinate 203,045 downwards.
CGTTTTTATGTTCATCGCGTTTCTCAATCATAAATAATATGCATTTTTTCAGCAGGTGCTTCCTTTGCTTGATCAGTTTCAACTTCCTTCAATGGAGATCACAGATGTCCCGCACCACCACTCCCGGGTTAAGAGGGTATTCAGAATAAAAATATGGATGTTCTAAAAAGAGTTTTGACGTTTTTCACTATGCTTAATATGTTTGAGAATACTCACAAAAATAAACTTGGCCTAATAATCCTTCAAATCAATCATTCATTTTCCAAATATTATAAAACTCTTTATTATTTACAATTTCCCTGAACGAAAAACAAACACATAAATAATGGGACGGAACTAATGTAGTACCATAATGTAGAGCCATACCAGTAAGTTGGAAGGTCAATCAGATGATCAGCAAGTATATTATGCTGCCTGGCTGAAAAATCAATCATGTCTTCCTTTTCTTTCAACAACTAATGTACAGTATTTCTACTGGTAATTTCGCTGATCTGCTACTATGAATAAAAACCTTGCTTAGAAACATATCTATGCATATAAACATATGTAAAGAATAAAAAAAATTAACATCTAAATATTGATAGTTATATTTAAAAGATAAGAATATTTATTTTTAATTAAATTTATTTCGCAAAATTAACATAGAATTGCTTAAATACATTATAAAAGTTCCTCAATCTTTCTATTTGTTTATACCCATGCATGCAAAAAATGTGTACTGATAAGTCATAAATGTTGTTGCTGTTGTTTCTTATACAACGTGTCTGACTTGGTCAGATTGAGGCCCACGAAATTCATCGTGTCAATGGACTAGATGTACGCCTGTCATTGGCCTTAGTCATGATCACCATACATGTGACAGTATGATTCTGCTTGGTGAAATTCCTGAAGATACGGAATGAACGTTGCCAGAGCCCGGAATCCAACCTGTGAGGCAGGTTGGACTTATTTTACGACAGATGGCGACATCACCGATCTCCATCTCCACAATTAAGAAATGGAACTGGAGAGAAATATTCTCCAGCCACCTGCACTCGTGGTGTCAGTAACAATCACCCACAAGACTTTCGTATCCACTGCTGTAATGAGCACGTACTCCGTGTGTACTCAGAGGGTATTTGGTGGCGCGGGCATCGAACCCAGGCTTTGCGGTCTGGAGTCCGATGCTCTAACCATTAGGCTACTCACGACCATTAATTGTAAAATAGTGCAGTTCATTTTCTGTATAAAAAAGTTGAGCCAAATATTATTAATTCATAAGCTGAAATATAATTGATTCACACATAAAAAAAAGTTTGACAAAGATGTATATAGAAATCTGGTTATTGTTAATTAACAGGTCTTATATTCAAAAATTCTGAGATAAAATAGATGAACAAATGTAAAATAATAATATTCCTGATATATATAGCATATTATTATCTCATTAATGTTTACAAATAAACTGAAAGTTATGCACAAACTTTTGGCTAATGATTCTGTTAATTTCATTTTAACTATGCGAAAGCTTATGGTACATAATTACTAAAATACTTTAAATGCTTTAAATGCTTTAAAACTTTAAATTTTGCTTTCGAAAATAAAGGTTTATTGAATGTTCCACGTATATAATTAATCTGATTTACTTATCAAGCCTATTATCTAATGTATGTATGGTAATGTTTTTAAATGGATGAAGTACATTGGTTTGAAATTTTAAAGTTAAATATGTGTGCGTGCACATGTTACTTAAAAAAACGTATTTTTAAATGTATCCAAAAACTATTCATTCGATATTTTGAAATAAATTTGTTTTTGCGAAATGTTAAAAGAAAAATGAATAAATATATTACACAAAATTGCAAATAGTCATGACAGAGTAAGAACTACATCAATGGGCAATGAATTATCAGGACATTAATTTTTCTTCATGTGAAAATTGCTCTGGCGTAATTGTGAGCGTACAATTGAAATGCGGAACATTAGTGGCAGAGAGATTATTATTTATGTTGTGTGACGTAGTGAGCCTTCAAAACTACTCCATTTCATGATAGCGAGAGGAATCCCACTCTGCTATTGTCCAAAATTCATTTTATTTCATATTAATTACCTGCCTTTAGCTAAAGAAAAATTCAAATCCTGAAGTATGCTTGTAGATCTATCTCCATGTAATTTTCTTCCGGGTGCGGCTATCCCCTGGTAGCGTCCACCATCAATCATGGTACGTCTATCCCACCGACTCCACCACGCCGTTCTTAGGAGGTAATCGAAGTCCTTTCTCTTGGCCATTTTGAGTGTGACTCCTTCTCAACCTCTTTTATGTGCATTCGAGGAAAAAATGAAAAATATACCCTTCTCCTTTTAAGCCGAAGTTTAAACCCCTTAAGTGGACCTCATTCACACCCCGAATAATCTCTGATTAGTGAGCGCAGCAGATTTGCACCTAGAATTCTTCGTATTCCAACTCCATTTGTTCTGATTGAAATCATCTACGTAACTGTACATCGTATACAATATGGATGGTGTATCAATAGATCTATCGCTTTGACACAGAAGGTACATTCTTCTATATGTCTATGTCACAACAGACTGACATTCTTTTCATTCAAGAAATGTGCGACCCACATCTGCGAGGAATGAAATAATAGAAATAATAGAGTATTCTGTATACAAATCGTTTGGGTTGAAAGTCATTTGGGTGTCGGAGAAGGAAAAGGTGTGCTATCATCAAAGCTGTTTTCAGAAAGGTTCAGCAACTGGCTAACCCTAGGCATAAGGAGAGAATACACAATCTCTTTTTGCAGGATACAATGACTCATGTGGGCATTTAGCTCATCCCCGAGCATCAAACTTGGCAAGTATTGTCATGAAGTGTGAGTCTAAGGAGATGATGGTTATATCGCAATTTGTAGTAACATGAGAGTGGTTAGCGAATTCTGTTTAGGAAGTTATGCAGGACTCGATTCACAGCGTCAAGATTGTGCAAAAATATTCAATTCCAGGCATTACTTCTCACCATGGAGAATGTAGTGGGAGACCACGACTATTTATTAACCAAGGTCAGTAAGGTATGAATAGAACACATTGTTTCCTGACTAGTAGTCTTGCAGTAACAAATTGTAACAATAAATTTAGGTAATATGACAAGTGTATTCTTAATTTTGTGAACTACATTTAAGTCCCATGAATTGGGATCTCTGGTGAAGTTGAACCAATTCTTGACGGAAAATATTTATTTTCACCTACTTAGAGACCATTTGCAACCATTTATGGAAATCATTGAATATAATAGAGATGGAATTTTCAAGGATAAAAACGTGCAATTTTAAAAGACCAAAACAATATGCGTTTGGTTTGGAAAACAATCTGAACAATTTAAACGGATATTTTAGCCACCTAGATCTGCATACACGAAAGTAATTGAACATTTTAAGACATGATTTAGAGGTCACTTTATTTGGGGGTAATTGTAGAGGCAGCATGGCTTAATACCACATCAGGGTACACTCGGAGTCTTTTGAGTCAATTGCATTTCAGGTTCGTCAAGATAAGTTCCGAAATGACTCATGATCTTTGTCAATGCAGTCAAATAACATAAAATATTTACATGAACATTTATGAAATTTAGCCATCTACCTTATTGGGAGAAGGTCACATCTATCTCTAGAAAATAAAATTATTCTTTACAAGCAGATTTTGTGCTGGGGTGGCAGCAGCCACCACTCACATGAAAATAATTCAAATTATCTAAAATAAACTTCTCCGTATCATAACGAATGCACCTTGGAACGTTCGAAATTATGTGATACACAACGATTTACACATGGAGCCGATTTCAAATAACATTACTAAGTTATTTAGAAATGTTTTTAAATCTGTCGAATCTCATGACAATCCAATTATTAGAATACAAACACTATTCACTTATCCACACCCTAAAATTAATTATGCTTACTCTTCGACAAAGTGGAGAAACACTTTCAGCTTCCCATAACTCAACAAAAACACCTTACATATACATAAACAACACAGTCATCTTCTTTGTCGCATCGAAGACCGAGTCAACGGTGGTGAACTGATTGATTGCCTCGTTAATCCTGTTTCCTTCCTGCCGCTTTCTCTCTTCGAACCCGTTGGCTCTGAGCTTTGATATATCGCTCCTACTGGGGGTTTATGTCATGCCAGCCCCAATTGTGGGGGAGTCTTCTTGATTTGTTTATTTTATCTTCCATGGATTTTCTCTTTCGCCTAATCTACTGGGTAAAAGCACCTGCTGCGCTGTTGTCCACGTGCATCTTATTTCAGTTCTTTTTTATTAAATTTATCATTTATTAAAACAAAAAGTATAAATGTTTTAAAAAATTCCATCAGTTTTAATTTCCGTTCTAAACATAAGCGAATAATTGCGACATTTCTCTGATTTCACAGTACTTCATTATTTTATGTAAAGCAAGACATTTAAATCACATATTTCATTTTAATAATGAAAAATCAGAATTGTGCTATATTTTAAACTTAAAAATTTAATTTAAGTTACATCGCATTCAGAAGCAACATGAGGGCTATTGACTACGAACTACTAATTTTGAATCGAGATCAGGTAACGATTTCTCTAAGCTGACACCCCCATCTTCAAACTTGCGTACAATGCCAATGGGAAAACATTGAACCTTGAAAGATTTAACGTTTTAATCAGCCATTTTACATTGCGGTCGTTTGTAGCACTAGGGCTCCAAGCTTCGAAAATGATTTCTCGGCTATTTTATAACTCATAATAAAAATATACGTTATTTCACATGCATTATTAATACATAAAAAAACTAATTAAAGACTTCCCGATGCAAAACAGAAAAAACTTTATTTGATATCTTATAGTACTGATATTTTACTCTGCTTAATTTGCAATGCAGGCTTCCTTTTAAACAATAATTAAGATTCTATTAATTTTAAGATCATTTCTCTTATTTTCCTTATTATATATTGCTATTAAACAGGGGAGGCTTTCATAAATAATTAATTGTTTCTTACACAGAAAAACAATGATATGGTAGTGTAACATTTTAAAAAAGTTTTTTATAGAAATTATCAACTAATTTTACTTCAATACGGACCATCATATGGGCCCTCATACTGGATAATTACGCGGAGTAATTATCATTTTCATTTATCTTACTAATTCTATTATTTTGTTATTTTTTTTAAATCAACATAAGCTTTAAACAAAAAATACCCCATCCTTTTCATTTTGGATCACTATAATGTATCACATAAATAAAACTGTCTTGTGCGATAGGTTTTTAACTAGTCATTATAAGAAAAAACTAGTAAAACTATTATATAAATCCGCTAAACTATTAGACAACAAAGAATAAACAGTTTACTTTCAAGCTAAAATAGAAAAAAAAACAGAGAGATAAAAATTTGAAGAAATAAACTATTATCATTAGAATAAAGATTTCTTAGATGTTATTCTTTAAAAGAATTATCGCAAATAATATAGATAATACATTCATGGTTGAAATATATAATTATTTTATTAATGGAAAGGTATAATATTAGTATGAAAAAGATTTAAAACAGAATGATTTTTAGTTTTTGAATTCAATTAATGCGTTTTATTTGGACGTTACTAGGTTCTCTCTTCATTTGTTAATTGGTATATTTAATATGTATACTAGATATATATATATATATATATATATATATATATATATATATATATATATATATATAATAGACGAGTTAAAGTGCAAAATAGTAAAAATATTAGCTTTTTGAATTACTAAATGCATGTGATAAGGTACTATTAATCAAAATAGCAAAATTGAAAAAATATACAAAATTAATTGTATTACTAATTACAGAGAGATATTACAAAATTAATTGTAATATATCACCATAGAAAACACTATATATATGTGGCAGATAATTATGACTATATTTCTATTACTTTTATTACTTTACGTAAAATGTAATAAAATTATTTTTTCTTTACCAAAAAATTAATAGAATTACTCATAAATAATTGAAAAGATTAAATTTTTACCGATTTTTATGTTGCATAAATTTACTGTTTACAGTTTTTTTATATTGCATTCTAGTTAATTAAGTAATTCAAATGCTTTGGAGAATATGTGCTAATTATATAAATTATATAACTGCATATTTTCTCCTTACATAAAGATTATTTTCACGCTGTTTTTTTTTAAAGTAATTGACATTTTTTTTTACTTTTTTAAATACTAAAAACTATACAATTTTTACACTTATTATTCGAAATTTAAATTAGTTTTCTCATCGGCAGTACATATACTTCAAAAATCAAACACATTTTCCTTCTCAAGGATTAAATATGTCTATCGTTTTCACAAATAACCAGGATTCCTTCATTTGGTGTTTTAATTGCAAACCAGGAATTAGAAACTCCATGATAGAGCAACGTAATTCATTTAAAAAATCAGATTTAACACCGTAATAAATATTCAATAGTAAGGATTTTTTCTCAGAAGTCCAAACCGACATATTTAAGGCTTTTTGATTAGTTTATTATAGTTATTTAAATATTATTATTATTTTTTATAACTATAAATATTTAAAAAAAATAACTCCAATAATTGTTGATATGCAAAATAGTGAGTAGGAAAAAAAACGTAGTGTTATTATCTGCAAATTTGAAACTGAAATTTTCATTTAAATTGTAAAAGTTATGATTCTGGTCATCGAAATTTATCTTAAATTTTATAGAAGATTCAATAATTTCTGAAAATATAATTTTATTGCCCTGCTGCATACTGTCATTTTTATTTTATAATTTCAGCAAATTCTGTCTAAATATTGTTTATTTTAAAAATATTTGATATACATATATATATTAACAAAGATGTTTTTTTTTTTTTTATATTTTGTAAGAAATATTTCTTGCAAAAAAAAAAAAAAATACGAATTTATTAAAAGAAGAAAAAAGACAAAAATACGATTCAATGCGGAAATTGTACATGGATAATATAATTATTTTATAAACAATGAGAAATAATTAAGCAAAATATCTGCAGAAAAGATTAACTTCTGAAAATACGTAGATAATGAGATTAGAGCCTTGGTATATTATACGTTTTAGTATGTGATTATGTATCTCAGCCACAGGCAAGAATTAATTCATACTATGAGTCATTTCAAGGTTTTTCCATCTTTCGATACATCCTTAGAAAGCTAATCCTCTGACTTATTTATAATATGCTAATTATATAAGAGTGTCTTTAAACAGAAATACAGAAAAGAAGATTAAAACTGAACGTTGAAATTAATAGCCCGAGAAACATGTCTCTTAATGTATAAACATAGTTCAAGCAAGATTTTAAATCTCCTTGCAAACATATTAACAGTTTTGGATATTTTTTTATCCATTTTTCAGTTTGGAAACAATATGATTTTTTTCCCTGAAAATAAAGGTTAAGAAATGCTTGTAATGAAAGTAAAGGTCATATTTAACATCCAAGAAAATGAGAAGTGATTGATATTAAATAATCTGTTATGGAGTAAAATTAATCAAATGGATAGAATCAAGGTAATCTATTTTACTTTCTAACTGAATCAATTATATCTACTAAGAACAAGCATATCAATTAAATTATTGACCATTTTTTGTAGGAAACATTGTAAATGTGCACACACACACACACACACACACACACACACACACACACACACACACACACACACACACACACACATATATATATATATATATATATATATATATATTAACAAGTAAGTTTGTCTCTCCTAGTTTTTATTATAGAACTGTTCTCATATTTTTATCTATGTCAGAAACCTTATTGTTCTCACTTCATAATTTCATTTGACTTTTTTCAGTCTGGTTTATCACATCCACATGCGTTAGAAATAGTCTTAACTTTTTCGCAATTTCTGTCATTTTCTATTATTTAGAAAGTTTCTTCTGTATGGGGACGGTGGTACAATGAAGCATTTAACCCTAAATAGCTGGCGTAATTCAGCGACAACTTTAGAAATCATAATATGTCTCCATTTTAGTCCAAAGACTCTTTCTGTATCTTCAATTGTTATGTTACCCGAAATCGAATTCCTTTCTTTTTTTGGCCTTTTAGTTTATACCTCTTTTTCACTAAGTACTCTATTTCCTTTTTTTATACTACTTATATATGCACATATATATACTGGGGTAAAAATTAAGAGAATTTGCTGACTTGATCGCTTATCTCTGTAGAATTATTGGAACAATTTTAATGAATTTTGATACGTACATAAATTGATATATATATACAATACAAAACAAATAACCATTTAACAATTGCAAAACACACGCTTGATCGTGAGTACCACTCTTTGGAGTTGGAAGGTATGAAACAGTGGTTACAGAATAAACAAAAGAAATTGGATAATAGATGGTATGGCTCCCTCTTATAGCTATACAAGCTTTGCAGCGTGATGTCATATTTAAAATAAGGCAGTTTATCATTTCTTGGGGGAGAGAATTAGTTCCACTCATTAAGCAACGCTGTTTTCCTTTCCTGGATAGTTCTCGGCTGCGGGGAGGTGCGAGTTGCAAATGCCCTCCCCAGTCCATTCCAGACATGATCTATAGGGTTGAAGTGTAAAGACCTGCCTGACCAATCTAAACGGTGAATATCCTCACTCTCTCGAAATTCGTTGACCAGAAATATTCTATGTGGCCTTTCGGTATAATCCATTAAAATGAACTTCGGGCTACATAAACTCCAGAAAAGTTGAACATAGGATTCGAAGACCTCATATCTATACCTAACGCCAGTCACAGAGCCTCTTTCAAGGACATGAAGAGGTTTACGACTATCCAACATGATGCCTGTCCACACCAATAAACCTCTTCGGCCATAATTCTCGATTTTGCAGACATTGGAGGGTAGGTAGCTTTTGTTTCTGGTTCTTTCCATATGCACGTAAGTGAAAATCGGTTTTTAGGCTGAAACGGAACTCATCGGTGAACAGAACGTAGTCACCTATTGATCCATACTCCAATCTCTATGCTGACCACACCATGCTCAATGAACTCTCCTGTTCGTAGACGTGAGCGGGATGCCCACAACAAATCTTTTGACAAGCAACCCTCTCTCATGAAGTCTTTTTGAAACAGTCATCCTTGGTACACGAGTTCATGTGGCTACATACAGGTAACTAGAGAGCTGAGAAGCTGAGCCACTCTCTTACGCCTCGCTATAATAGACAAATGGCGATCTTCTCTGGCCGTCGTGGCACTTAAACGAATTTTCCCTGACTTTCCCTCAATGGATCAAGTATCCTGGAACTGTTTCCATAAGTTACACTCAATACTGGATGTTAAATTATTTACAAATCTGGTCTTAATTTTGGCCTGCTTCTAGCCTCCCCACAATTGGCAACCTCGTTACCTCATCAAAACGTTGGCGGTTACTCATTTTTACGGTTACAATTTGAATCGAACCGATTGCTTCAAAAAAAAAACACCAAGAAATCCGCCGAGGTCTTGCTGGTGAGCGAAATGTATCTTAACTTACACGCGTTTATAAAGCCTGTTTTCTGCTTATTCTGCTTACACACACGTTTGCGCTTACGTATTTCTCGTATAAGATTTGCATTTTTATCTAGAATCAGTGGTTTTTCATAAAGAGTTGAGTTCTTTTCGTGCAATTCGATAAGATATACAAATGCTCTTAATTTATTTCATCAGTATACACACCCACACCCATACACCATCACCCCCGCACACATGTGTGTGTGTGTGTATTAATGCTATTGACAATAAAGAATTTTATAAATAGTTACAAAAAATATTTTTCTTCTGCTGTGTATTCCAAATAAAATAATTCCATTGGTATTTTTAGCTAAAATTTTAAAATACATGTGTGTTGGTAATTCTCTATTAGCTATTTTTTACCCTGAAGGAATACAATACAGAGTACCTTAATAGTAAGAACTCCTAGAAAAACAATTGAACATGTAGGGAAAAGCAAAGGGAGAACATGTAGTTGGGGGAAAAGATTTATATTTTTGTAACTACTGTATATATATAAATTTTAAAACGATTTCATTCAGGAAAATGAAAATTTTAAAAGAACGTTAAATACATATGACTGTTTGTTATATATTATAACGTTTTGCACTGAAGATGAGATAAATATTTGGAGTTAAGATTTATATAATTCAAGTACATTAAGGTATCCGACTACGTTCGGAACCATGATTTTGAAAATCCCATAAATGGATAATTTTCATGATATTTAGTGTCCCTTCGATTAGAATATATGCATAAAATTGTTTTAAGGACATTTTTACCTTTTTTTTCTATTTAAATATAATATTTTGGCAAAAAAAATAACTTAGAAGAATCTTTTTTCCAAATGTTCTCCTTTTGTGAAAAATGCTTCTATTATAATAATATTTTGCCTGTATATAGATCAGACTTCCCTACAGAGGCTCAACTAGAATTTTTGAAATATATAACTTAGAAGTGGGTTTATTCATATTTTACGACAACAGAGGGGAGCAATTTTAAGAAAAAAACGCGAATAATTATTTCAATTTGTGGTAACTCTGAAAATAATGTGAATTTTTCAAAATTTCTAGTTGAGCCTTTGTAGAGAGGTCTGAGCTATATACAGGCAAAATATTATTATATTAGAAGCATTTTTCACAAAAGGAGAACATTTGGAAAAAAGGTTATTCTAAGTTAATTATTTGGCATAATATTATATTTAAATAAATTTTTTTTGTCAAAGTGTTCTTAAAACAATTTATGCATGCATTCTAATCTGAGTGACACTAAATATCATGAAAAGTATCCATTTATGCGCTCGTTTAACATCACGGTTCCGAACGTAGTCGGATACCTTAAACATTACTAATTTAATTTGACATTACTGAAAGTAAAATATTGTTCTATTTGGGTAATGAATAAAACTATATTAAATTAAGTTAGTGATAAGAATGTTCAAAAAAATATTCTGTTAAACTTCTAATCATAAATTTTTAAAGAGAAAAAATATAATTTTACAATTTAATGGGCTCTTAGTAATTATATATAGACATGCTTTTCAATATCAAATGATAATATTATCCTTCTAATGAATCTTCAAATATGTATGTAATTTTCCTTTCAGAGAGTATTCTTATAAAATGAAGACATTTATGAGTTTTTCGGAAGAAATGCGTCACATTATTTAACATAATTAAAAAAGTAAGTTTTAATTTAATTTGAGCAAAAAAGTATATTGTTACTTTTTACTTATTTTTTTTACAATATTACTATTTCAGTTAGATAAAATGCTAAGAAAGTGAAAGGAAAACGTGTATTTTATTTTTCGAATTTAAAATTGGTAATTTAATTTACGCAAAATAATGAAGACACATTTAATAACGATTTTATTTTAGATTGGTAAAATTTCAGGACCCGATAATTAAATGATTTTTGAAATATTAAGCATTAAATTTCCATCAAATAGGCAATACATTTAGGATTTTATAACAATACCATCAATTGACCGAAAGTATAATTATCTGTATTCCCTCCCAATAAATAATCATCTAATGCGTTAATAAATAAGGCTGAAATGGGCCGTTGAGCGAAAATAGGGATTGACATTAAAAATATAAGTAAATCACCGCATTTATTTTATACTTCATCTATTAAGCTTAAAACAATACGCACTATAAATTATGAAAGCACTTGAATTGTACGAGAAGTGATGTCTCATTTATGAAGGCGGTAATGGAAAAGATCAATTAAATTGATTAATTTTCCATTGCCTCAAACTTACCCGATCTATAAAATAGTGTTGCGAAGATATTTTCAAAGCAATGATAAATAAAAATTGCTTGTTGTAATGCCTTGTGATTAAAATGACTTACGTTCTATTTTATTGTCTTATAAAGAAAAGTAAAGGAGTTAAGGAATTTTTGTTTAGCCTCTTTAAGGTCCTTGTTAATGCTTTTTAAGGCAATTGATTTCAAGACGAGGGCCTTTTTTTATCGATTTTTTAATTAAAAAATTATAATTTTATACAAGTTCTATTGTGATTAAATTTCTCAAATTGTATTTTTGCTTAAAGTATCCGACTACGTTCGGAACAGTGATTTTAAAAAAGCGCATAAATGGATAATTTTCATGATATTTAGTGTCATTCAGATTAGAATACGTGCATAAAATTGTTTTAAGGACATGTTGACAAAAAATTTTTGTTTAAGTGTAATATTTTGCCAAAAAAATTAAGTTAGAAAAATGTTCTTTTCCAAATGTTCTCCTTTTGTGAAAAATGGTTCTATTATATTAATATTGTACCTGTATATAACTCATACCTCTCTACAGAGGCTCAACTAGAATTTTTGAAAAATTAACATTATTTTCAGAGTTACCACCAATTGAAATAATTATTGGCGTTTTTTTCTTAAAATTGCTACCCTCTGTTGTCGTAAAATATGAATAAACCCACTTCTAAGTTATATATTTCAAAAATTCTAGTTGCACCTCTAAACAGAGGCCTGAGCTATATACAGGCAAAATATTATTCTAATAGAAGCATTTTTCAGAAAAGAAGAACATTTGGAAAAAGATATTATTCTAAGTTAATTTTTGCCAAATATTGTATTTAAATAAATTGTTTCTGTAAAAATGTTCTTAAAACAGTTTTATGCATATATTCTAATCTGAGTGGCACTAAATATAATGAAAATTATCCATTTATGTGCTTTTGAAAATCACGATGCCGAACTTAGTCGGATACCTTAAAAGTTTTAAAAATGCAAATTTGGTGTAATACTTAAAACTATGAAATTTAAGTTATTTAAATATATATATTATTTCAGCTATATATTTAGAATTTTAACTACTGTGATTTTGAATATTTTTATTTAAGGGGAAATTTCTGAACTGTATTTATGTTTATCAAAATAAACTGACATTTGAAAAGAATTATAATTCGATGCATTGCATTATGCATTTATAATAAACCCGCAAGAGTATTTTTTTTCTTTTTTGCTAAAACTAACATGCAGCATAACGAAAATATGGAATCACTATACTGTTACATTTAAATTAAATTATTGAACAAAAAGATTTATAGAGCCCCTTTTCATACATATTTTCTTTTTAATTTACTTATAATGCCAGAGTCATGAATTTATTTGAGGCCTTATATTGAGAGAAATTTTTCGAACGAGTGTGATATGGTAATTTAAATAAATAATTTCATTTCACGAATTCTTCCTGTAATTGAATCCATTGGAAATAAATTCTGAAAAGTTTCCTTTTCTTTCAAATAATACAAAATATCAATTGTAAAATAATTTATCAAAGTAAACATTGCGGAAAGAATAATTTATCTGATAAGACCATTGAAATATATCCAGAAGTTAAAACGTTCAGCTGAAAAATTTAATTTCACACTTTTCAAAATTTGAAATAATTTAAATTACTTTTTGAGAGATTTAAGAAAAAATGTTAATAAAAAAGAAGTTATTAATTTTAATTCATGATTTGGACTTGAAATAAATATTTGTTGGAAAGCGTCAAAGCAAGAAATCCATTTTATAACTCAATGACTGGAAATCGGTATTATAATTACTTTTTAACTCCAATGATATCTTTCAATATATAATAAAATTTAAAATAGGAAAATGTGCTTTTGAATATTTCTGATTTAACATTAGCTAGCTCGCTAATACAATTTGACAAAAAAATATCTTTCAAATAAAAAAGATGTGGTTTTTTAACAGTTATACATAATATATTAATTATTTTTATTGGACTTTGTGAGGTTCCAATAAATAAAAGTTTTTTAAAAAATGCGAAATCCTAGAAGAAACTTTTTTTGCAGTTTTGTTCATTTTCTGCATGACTCATTCAAACGGCAATATCGAATCATATTATTTTCTGGTTGATTTGAATTAACATGTAATAAAAAAGAGACATTAAATGTATGGCACTGAACTTAGATTTAAATATCAGTTAAATGAATCAATATTTTTATTTCCAAATGAGCTGGTAATACAGACATTATCCTGCCGCTGAACAAAAAACAAAAGAATACAGAAATGCAGAGAAAAATGTAAAAAAAAGACGTCAAACAGAGAAAAATAAAATCGAAAATAAGAACTAAATAAATCATTAAATCACGAGAAATACATAAAATCAAGAAGTTGAATTTTTCAAAGAATCTCTAGCCTTCCGGTATTGAGAAGAGATGCAATTCTTTGTGAGAGCTAACAGTCGGGGAGTTGATCAGCATTTATTGGACTATTCAACAATCTGAGTCGATAAAGATGGGCGTATAAAAACCATGCCTAGACGTGAGACGAAAGACAGCTACAGTACTTCTTGGGTAATCGAGGATGTAAAGGACGAAATTTGGCCACGATATTTCTTTCCTCCGTTTTTTTAGTAATGACATATGCGTCAGAATAAGTGCTTGATTAATCACTGCTGAAGTGGACTTATAGCTAACAAGGTTACCTGGGGCCTAATTAACAAAACAACCTTTTATGGCCAGCTCATCTACTTTTTCGTTACCGGGGATATCACAGTGGGATGGGATCCATTGTAAGACAGTCATTTTATATTCTCTCCTTTCTCCTAATAAAGATATACATTCCCTTATGGATATTGAGGTAGGGGCTGGAGAGAATTTGACAATGGCTAGAAGTTTAGCTTCGAAATCTGAGAAGATGACAGCGTGATCAGAAGGAAAAGAACAAGTATTTACATGAGTCCGAGCTACTTTAATTTACTCAACTTCATCATCAAAGGTGATCTTGACTGTTTCTAACGAAAGATAATGGGAGCAATACTCACAGTTCATTCCAGCTCTAGCCACACCATCCATTTCGAGCTTCGAAACATCAATACATATATTTGTAGCCTTGCTTTAAAATGAAAAAAGATTGTTGAGAGAGATAGTTTCCATCCCCTCGTTGAACAAAACTGCTGCACAGTCCAAGGATTTCGAGAAATGACTCTCAAAGTCTACCTGATATAACGTTCTACTCGCCTCAAAAGGATTTATGGGAGGGTTGTAGCAAAGGCTCAATACTGGATGGTATATCGACGGGGCACAAATACTCGCGTTCGTAGCATTCCTCAAAATACACTTGCTCCTGGGTGATGTTAAATAAGTAACAGTTTTGCTGCCGAGATCTCCTTTCAGTGTACACGTACTACTCACTAAAAATTAGCGAGCCATATTTAATAGCCTTTCAAGGTGTATTGTTAATATATTTTTTTGAAAAAAATGGGTTTAATTCCCAAATATATATATATATATATATATATTCAATCATTAACAATCAATCACAATAATCAATTGAAAAATTGAAATATACGAGTCTTATAATACTAAATCATATTTCAAAATATCGATGGCGAATATGAAAGGTGAAATTCCATCGTTTTCAAAGAAAATTAAAAAAATTATAAAATAAAATAAAAATTTATAAAATATCCAAGTGCAACCTCGGACTTAGGACCGATAAGTGGGGTTAAACTAGTTTGATGGCACCACCCTTCCCCCTATTGCAACTTGGTAAGTTTATCAGAAAATATCCAAATTTCAAAAATTCAAAAATTAAAAATTAAAACATTATTTTTGAAAAATTAAACTATTCGCCATCGCATTCTGAAAGATATTATAACATTAAAATGTTAAAATTCAAAAACAATTTAGTGCATAATATAAGTGAACCATCGAACACCAAAGATGTTGCACACATCTTTAAAATAGTTGTATAGGTAGAAAAAATAGTTGTAAATGTATAAAAAAATATTTGAGATCCGAAAGTTCAAATTAAAGAAATATCTAAAATCAAAAAGTTCAAACTAAAATTCCGAAAGTTCAAACTAAAAAATCCGAAAGTTCAAACTAAAAAGTCTGAAAGTACGAACCAAAAATTCCGAAAGTTCAAATTAAAAAATCCCAAAGTTCAAATTAAAAAATCTGAAAGTTCAAACTAAAAAATATCTAAAAACCGAAAGTTCAAAATAAAAACCCAGTATATTCACAGATGAATAGCGTAAATCATTAAAAACTCACCAAAGAACATCCTATCAAGAATTCAATCCAAATCTACAGAACGACTTCTAATATTTAATATATCAATTACAACACCTATATTTTGCTCATAACACCAACTAATGCCATGTCAATCCAAATGATTCATAATCTAATGCTAGAGTTTAACCACTTGGCATTAGATGCAAACCAGACCGCATGCAAAAAACTTGCTTGATTGGTCATAAGCTTTTGATTGTTCATAAATGTTTGATTGGACATAAATGCTTAATTGGTCATAAATAATTTCAAAGTGTAGTCGTGTAAATATTGGTCTATGTGTGTATTAAAATGTATCATGTGTGTGGAATGCCCATATACTTCACAGCTGGACCACTAACACGCTTTCTGTGGACCTAATGTTGTGTGGTGGATTTGTGCATTTCCTAAAGTCCATCGTAACCCTTAACAAATGTAAATTTTATGAGTTTAAAAATATTTTTAAGAAATATTTTTTATCTATGTATTTCCTCAAGAAGTTGATGGGTTAATCATTCTGTATGCAACACACTATAAATTTCTGGATATTCTTGAATTTATCAATATTGTGTGTGTAGTTAAACTATTATTTCTCATCAGAAAATTTAAAATTATATTTCTAAATATTGATATATGTAGACAACTATTGAAGTTCGGTATCTTTATGACATTGAATTTAAATGCTTCCATTTTATCATATATATTGCTATATAATCTGTTGTCAATAATAGTTAAATCTAAGTCTAAAAATTCAACTTTGTTCGAGTTAAAATTCGTCTGTATTAATTTTAGGTATTCCGGATAAAAATTAATGCTAGGTTTAAATTCCCTATCACAATCTATAACAATTAAATCATCTATGTTTCTTAATAAGAGGCAAGAGGGTTCCTTTCTTCGAATTGATTCATAGTGGATTAAATACAGGTTAGCGAGACTAATACTGGCTGGGCCACCTTGAGGCAATCCTTTGATTTGTTTGTAAAGTTTGTTATCAAAAATAAAATGCAGTTCTCCTGTATTACAAAACGAATTAGTGTATTGAACTTTTCAAAACTAATGTAATTTTTCAAACCATATTTCTCATATGCATCTGAAAGTACCTGAATTATATCTTCTATTTTAATGGAGTTAAATAAATCTTCGAAATCGAACCCATTCACAGAAAATACCTCTTGTTGATCAACTTTCTTTATTACATCATGACTGTTTTTTAAAATAGAAGTATATTTAAATTTGTCTATTGTATCTTGTAATTAGTTCTGCAAAATTCTTCTCGATTTGGATATGTAAGTATTGAACCCATTTGTTACACTGCGGAATTTGACTGGATTTTTATGAAATCTAGGATTCAAAAATATATGGGGATATTTAATTTTATTGCTAGAAATATCTATTTGTTTACAAAATGCCAATAATCTATTGTTAATTTCTTTCGTACTAAATTTACTTACTTCATATGCATTATTATTTTATATCATCATTTATTAACTTATTATAGAGTAATATTTGCATATTATTACATAATTTCCTGGATCTTTTATCATAATAGACTATCACAAAGTAACTTTGTAAGTTTTCTATTGGACTTTTAATTTTCTATAACAATCTTCATTTTTTGTTCTAAAATTGAAATTCATTAAGTCCTTGAGGACATGAAAACCATATTCTTTAAAAGCCTGAGTAGGTAAATTATATTTTATTGCAAAATTTATATATATATATATATATATATATATATATATATATATGTGTGTGTGTGTGTGTGTGTGTGTGTACATAAATAACAAAAGACTGGACAATACTAACCGAGATCATTTAGGGTTAAAACTAAATAATTAATACCAAATATTAAAAAATGGTTATTGAAGCACGTGATTCATCCATTTCATAATAAACATTTTATATATTAATTAAATTTTAATTTAAGGGGTCACAGGGGTGTTAAATTTTTCTAGATGTCTGAAAATATAAACAATTTTCAAACAGGTATAATTTCTTTAAATTTGTGTTAAATAACTCGAATCTTTTACATATAACTTATAAAGAAATGGGGCTTGAGAAAAGCATAAAATGTTTAAAATATAATTATAAATTAAAAATTATAAGCGTATGAAAGTAAGAAACTTTTCTATAAGAAATATTTATTGAGTTTTACGTCGCGCATGCTATTTTCTAAAAGAGTAGGTATAATTACTACCTATATAAGTTGATTTATAAAGACAAATGTATTCTTAATACTTTGCAGTTACTTTTATATAAATAGAATAATAACTTACATGTTTTAATAATTAAAAAAATACATTTTAAAAAAATATGTAAAAAATTGCAATATTTTACAAATATTTTGAAATACAAAATATATATAATACTAAAATTAAGTAGGGTTTAAAGAGTATATTGCATTGTATAATTCTATAAAGTTTTATACATCAGAGGCTAATATTTTAGAAAATAGCGTGCTCAAAAGCAAAAAAAAATACTTAATATTTATAATAGAATTTTCATATGCCTATGACTTTTAAAATTATTATTATATTTTAAACATTTTATACTTTTCTGAAGCCCCATTCTATTTTAAATAATATGTAAAAGATTCGAATCATTTAATTTAAATTTAAAAGAATTATACCCGTTTGAAAATCGTTTATATTTCAGACCTCTAGAGAAATTTAACACCCCTAAGACCTCTTAATTAACATTTGTTTCAAAAGTTTTAAACACTATACTGCACTACAAGTTTAACTTTAAAACTTTTTAAGTAAGTACCTCTACTCCAGCTGTCAAAAAGCATTTAAAACGATAAATTAGCGATAATTCAATGTATGGTAAGCTATTCTATAGGCATAACCGAAAAATTTGGCATGGGGTATATGAGATAAAAAGTTTGGGAAAATCAGATCTAGACTATAAGGATCACAGATGTAATCAATTTCTTCTGAAGTGTCTATTTAAAATTCATACTGGACTAAGGTTTAGAATTATGGTTTGGAGAGCTATTGATTAGCAGAATATACCCTACCTTTCAAATCATTCCAATTTGTGGGATTTAAACTGCAGATGCTACTTCAAGAAAAAATGGAAATCCCGCTGTATTATTCTCCTTCTACCGTATTTGTATAGTTGTATTACGTCAAGACAATGCCCGTCGGATACTTCTAGAAATGTAGTAGCCTTACACGGATTTCACTTCTTCCATGGCATAAGCTTTCCCGGGACATTTCCCCCACCGAGCATGTCTGTTAGTTAACCCCATAGTGAATCATTCGTTCCATCTTAGGGCAGAGAATAGAGCTGAACTTTGATGTCAGGTTGAAGATATGTGTAATATCATTCCTCAGCATACTATTAAAATTTCTTACATTTCTTTCAATGCCCGTATTGAAATAGAAACTACGCTTTGAAACACGATGCTACTGACTCATCGATATTGTCTCTTGTTAAATTTTTCTCAATAAAAGTTTATCAATATACGAATCATATTTTAACGGTGTAAATTGTTATTTCCAATTGTATTAACGGTAAAAAAGAAAAATGTATCATGAAATGTGCATAGTAAAAGACTAGGAATTTTTATAAAATTGCATGATTCATTTAAGTACGATATGTATTTATTAATAAAGCAATTATGCAAAATGAATATTTTAATGTGAGGCATTTTGATCGTTTTTCTCTGTTATAAATGCTTTGTAATTAACGCAATAGCTGAATGAGGTAGCATTTTTGCTATTTTTCAGGCTTTGAATATAATTTAAATCTGAAAATTATTTTTACTATGTTACGCAAAAAAAGCTATTTGTATTCAAAAGATATAAATATAAAGTAAATAAAATATTTAAAAATGTGTGGTTCGATAAAATGTTATTTATTACAAAATTGTTTCAAAAATGGTAATTATGCATAATGGCACCTAATAAACACATATTTTCCTGTTTAATACAAATTTTATGTTATAGCATTAATAAGGCCATTAGAATGTTTTAAAAGTTACCAGTAATTACTTTTTATAAGAAAGAAAACTTAATTAACTATTAAGTGTTTTATTATTTAATTTTCGCAGAAAACTGATTTCATTATCGAAAAACTCTTTGAAACATATACTTTAAATACCCGATTTAGTTTTCTAATAATCTTGTTATGTTTAATAAATTCAAAAATTTAATCTTTAAATATCTATTTATTTTCAGCCAAGTGATCATTATTTGCTTTTGCTATCAATATGCTTCTAAACAACCATATTATGATGTGTTTAGATCAAAAACAAAGCACACAAGTAACAATGCAAAGTAATTTACTCTGTATATCATAAAAACAAGAGTATAAAAAATGTTTTAAATATTTTAATGGTTGTGTGATTTTCAAAGAGCAAGTATCATGTCTCGATTTTTAGAATTTTCTTTTTTAAAAAGAAATGTTTACAGAAAAAAAGATAAATTTCAGATAAATATGTCCAGTACTGAATTTATCGAACTAATAAGGTGTGGAAAAGAGGTTATTAGTAACACAAAGAGTTTATTAGTCACACAAAAATTCCCCTCAAATGACATATTTTACATCTATATTTATCCCTAACTTAAATCCAATTTTGTGTTAGAGCTCTAAGTAACTCAGTTCAAGAGCTTCTCTTTACATTTCAGCAAAGTAAAGCGTTAATACCAGTGCAGTTGTTTTATACTTAATCCAAATAAGGAAACTTTTCCTATTTTGTGGGAAGTCGAACATATTTAGCGTATCAGAGTAATCTGTCCTCTTGGCTTAGAATTAAAATGTTGATCTAATGTTTCAGTAAAATGTCACTCTAAGCCACTACCTGGTGCGAGACTGTTGTGACTCTCAGCGCTACGGCCTCGAAGCTGCCGCCCTCTGGAAAGCCACCAGTACTGACATACATGCATGAACAAAATCTCGATATGCATAATACATCATTAAGTGAGTCATACGTTCAAATTTAAATAAATTTCCTCGGTCACATGTTGGGCATTCAGCTATCCCCTTTGCAGTCAGAAACACAATTAATATCACAAACATGTTTTATGATGTAATTCTAGATTGTGACTTATAAAATTAATAAATTCCTATTTTACAGGTTTTTAGGAACGGATAGTACCTTTGGTTGAGGAAAAGAAGTTAATTGGCATTAGGTATTGCGGAACTACTGGATTGAGATAGTATAATCATCTGAGATTTTTGCTAGTAATTTTTTGAATATTACCTGAAAACAAACAAGTTAGCCTGTTTGCTGTGAGAATGAGTTCTTACAAGAGTTTATATGGTGCTTTGGGATAGAGAGCCTTTGGAAGGTTTGAAGCTAGTCAGACTCAAGCAGAGGTAACTCGATGGTCATAAGTAGCGCAACGAAAGTGTTCACTCCGCTGTAGAATCAATTCCATAAAAGTGGTATTGTCACCAGAAAAGTCTACGAAGGTCACCAGAAAGTAATGAAACATGCACAACATCAATACTTAGCATTGCGTGCAAGAAAAAGAAATCGTGGACAATGGCTTTTCAGATTGTTCGTAACCTAACTACTGTGCCTGCATGAGAAATTAGCAGTCAAACAGTCTATAGGGAACTAGTAGAGACTGGTCTTAACATCATGCGTCCAATCGAGTGTGTCCTTTTGACAGCATACAACAAGAATGATCGGTTATTAAGGAGCCGAAAACATCTGTCATGGACAGCAGAAGAAACATGACGGGTGTTTTTCAGTGACCAGTCATAGCTCACAAGAAATAGACTTTATTTGGAGGGAAAGAGGAACTCTAGCTTTCATCCCTCTACAGAAATCTACATATTTGGTAACAAAGGAATTCTTGTCAGGAACGGCATGGTGTAGGACACTCACACATTAATTCAATTCTTTGGTACGGAAACTTTCAATTAAGATCTCTTTTGGAATGAGGCCCTTGAAGCTTATATAAGGTTTTTCCAGTAAGCACAGTTTCTGAGCACATACTTTATTTGTATGGATTGTTATGTGTGGTCACACATAAAGCACATTGCTGATGAATTTATTTAAGAAGAGTCTATTCTCCGTTTGCATTGGCTCTCGAGGTATGTGGATCTCAATCCCACTGAAGCATGTTTGTCTTATACTTGAAAGAGCCATTTCTCAAATTAGTCTCTCTTTTAGGATTTAAAATTCGCTCTTTTGGAAGAATGGGTTTTGCTGCCAAAAACATTTATTGACTTGCTCATAAACAGTATACTGGCTCACTGTAAGGTTTCTATAACAGTGTGTGCTCGGTAGGCACACTTCATATTAGACAGATATTTACTTATGCTTATTTCTGATTCATGATTTCTGACTTTTTGCTATACCCAGTATCTTTTAATTAACAATTAAAATATTTTCCATATATTTATGGTGCTATATTATTTCTCCCACTGCAATATGTCGTTATGTCGAGTTTCGGGGCCTCACAGTAAAAAGTCTATCTGTTTACAAAGGTTTTATGTTTATGACTTTAATTTTGGAAATGTGTGTATAAACTGTTATGTATCTTTTGGTAACTTTCAGATGATAAAGATGGCTGGAAGCTTCAAATGCAATGGACGTGCATTTGAATGCGTGCAATGGACATTAGTTTTCGGTCTTAACATGGGAGATTCTTCTTGTAGACATGATCTTCTGTGTTCCAGTGTAGTTCATATATATGCGCCAAGTTGTCGGATGATCCCGAGTCAATCTTGCCAAGCATCATTAAATAGCTTCGCCCAGCCAGTATGGTGGCTATGACCCTTGTCTCGTAACCTAGTGGGTTCGAGTTCAAATTTGGAGTAAGACATGGCATCTTCTTCAAGAAAGAAGTCGGTTATTCGCCTGTAATGGGTTTCCGTCTCGAAAGGAAAGCAGCGCACCTCTTCTTGTTATATGCTGGGATCATCATCTGTAATAATTGTGTATATAGTTCTGTTGTATTGTACGCATTTTGTTCTTCTTCACTTGTATTTCATATGCTCCCAGGATAAAAAACACACAACAACAGCAACATCAATAAAAACAGTCCGATTCTAAGAAATATGAGTTGATTTATGTGCAACAATAAGTCGAGGTCATGCTGCTTCAGAATTTGGTAATGTCTCGGAAGCGATAACTGTTGGTGTACGGATGATTGACTTCTTCGAAGACAAAGTTTGAGTTTTTTAATGGCCTGGATGCTACAACCTGAAACTCAAAACATAAAGGGCGATTCAGCTGCTGTTTCCATATTCCATAGCCAGAAATAGGATATCATGAAGTAATATATGAATTAAATTCTCATCACATTATTTACATATAAATTTTACCATTCTCCACACGAACTCATGTATTTATTTACTCGCATTTGTTCATGTACAATTAAACCTACACTTCTGATGATAATCATATATATATATATATATATATATATATATATATATGTGTGTGTGTGTGTGTGTGTGTGTGTCTTATTCTCTACAAACAAGAGATAACATCCAATAATCTCATTCGAAAAACACATAGACAGTAGGAAAATCACACAATTTGGAGACATGAGTAATCGAGATTAAAAATTATAAAATGGATACTGCAGTATTATAAACATTGCGCACTTAGGACATCTAATATATAAAATTGTTTGTATAAAAGTAGGATTGAAAATAAGTTTTGGTCAGCCAACATTTCCCCTTTATGTAAATAATACTGAGCAAAAACATATAGAAAATAATGGATAGGAATATCTAAATCCATTACAAGATAGAGAAAACTTACCTAAATATTGCACCTACATTTGACTGAGTATTTATGAAATTTGGGAGTAAAAAATATATGTGGAAATTTAAAATTATTATTAATTTGAATTCTTAATTGTTTATGAAAAGCCAAAATTCGATTATTTATTTCTCTATCAGAAACAGATGACTTATTAAAAGCTGTTGTTATTATATATATATATATATATATATATAAGGTTTGAAAAGTTTAGCTGCAAAATTAAGTAAGTAATAAATGAAAATCAACCGAACTCTTTACCATCGCGTAAGGATTTGTGGATAAATAAGCCTATTTTAAGATGGAGCGAGCTCTGACGAAAGAGAACGTGTACTCGAAAAGGCTTAGCTGAGGACTCCTCGCCGAATTTTTGTCTATTGTTCTACTCGGTTGCGCGCCAAGGGGCCAGTATGTTGGACTTTATGTGTTTGAAGCAAAATAAAGACGTCATTATAGAGATTATGCCCTCCTCTTTTTTTACCAGAAGGTCTGGGGCCTGTGACACACACACACACACACACACACACATATATATATATATATATATATATATATATATATATATATATATATATATATATATATATATATACAAAAGGAATCAACGAGTAAATCCTTTAAAGACTAGGAAGTATATTATTTATTATATCAAAATTTACAAAAATCAGAAAATATCCGAAAATGACCTTAAACTCATTGGCTTCTGGGTGTTTCATATATACATATATATAAACTGTTGTTAGTAAAAAATGAAACACCATGAAAGAATCATCAGAATTGAATAAAATTTTATGCACAAATGACTTGTATTACAAATAAATGACGAAATTTTCAAAGCAAAAAAACAATATTAAGTGTTGAAAGTCAATATTTTGTGAAGACATCACGTGCTGCAGTAATTAGTGCTATGCGATGTCACATTGAGTGAAACGGATTTTGAATTTCTGCTTGTGGAAGAGAATCCCTTATTGCATGTATGCGTAGTAAAATTTCGTCTTTTGAAGCTGTATGACGCGGATCACAAGTGAGACTCCAAGCAACCAAATCAAACTCGGGCTCAATAGGAGACATATTTAGTGATTAAGCAGACCAAGGAAGAAGTTGCATGTGTTCGGCTGATCAGAAGTCCCGAACAGTGTTTGAAACATGTGGATATGCATTATCCAGCTGAAAGATAGCTCCTGGTGTACCTTTAAAGAACGGAAAGACATCGTTCTGTTGCATTTCAAGGACGTAACTTTTGTTATTGGGATTACCCTCAATTCGTAGCAAATTGGATCGCCCATGATACAAAATCGCACCCCAAACCATAACTTGGGTTTTCGGCCACTATGTCGGTCGATAACGAACTCTGAATCGCACCGTTCAACGGCACAGCGTCTAACACGAATGCGGTCATCATGCCCCACAAATTGAAGCGTGATTCATATGAAAAGACAACTTGGAGGCAATCAGCTTGCCAAGATCTGTGCTCATAAACCCTTTGTAGACACAGTCGTTGATGGTTTGCCAAGAGGGGGATCCTGTTTAAAGGCAACCTTGCACGAAGTCCATGGTGCAGAAAACATCGACGAATTGACGAAGCCGACATTAGTACACCTGAATCAGTAGACAAACGTGCTGCGAACTTCCTGGAGGAAGCTGTACGGTCGTTCACTGCCAAGTGGAACAGGTGACGATTCTCGCGCGCTGACGTCACCTTCCGTCGTCGACTGCCAATTTTTCGAACTGTTCAGTGCTCTTCGGCCCACTGCTTCCAAACTGGCACCATTGTACAACTGTTATGCTGTACACGAGCTCCGATTTAGCGGTAGAAAAATCGTCCATCTTGAATACCGAGAATATTCCCCCGTTAAAACTCCGTAAGGTGTTGGAATTTCTCCTCATTTCGTCGTGGAGGCATACTTAGGTCTCACTAAACGTTCGTCAGTAACAAAGAATCTATTTCAACGTCCCGTTACAGCCATCTACTTTTACGCTTTCAGCATTAGTTCAGAGGGCGCTGCGCATGCGCAGTGGCTCTGAAACTTTGCTATTTTACTTAACATCCTATAATTGATATTTGCTTCAAAATTCATTTAATTTTGTTGATTCCTCCATGGCGTTGCATTTTTTACAAACAGCTGTGTATGTATAGGGTGTTGCAGAATTCAATCGACAAACTCAGAGGTGTGATAGTAGACAGCATGGAGATGACAAATCAGCACAAAGCATGATATCTCAAACTCCTTTAGGATAGAGGAATTCACAAAACCAGTTATGAATTAAAGGGGTAATAAGAAATAAGACAAATGCTTTACGTCTAATAATATATTTATTAGACTTAAAGCATGTTTACAAAATGAACAGCGCATCACATTTTTGAAGTCCGGAAGGAAACATCGAAATATTGTCGCAGGATTTGTTTGAAATTGCGATCACATAGGGGTTAGAGTACAGCCGACACCAACAAATTAAATACTGTTAGAAGTTTTCAGATAAATATGGTATTCTGGCCATTTCAGCTGAAATGTCAACTATCCTTGCCATGAATCTACATTAGCCACCCACGTCTCATACGTGATTTCAGTTTGTCCCAGAAGAAGAAATCCAAAGAATTGAGCTCCGAAGAACGTAGAGTCAAAACAATATGTCTGCTTCGTCTGATTCACCTCCCAGAATATGTATTATGGATGTGTTTACGTACCGCAGTCGAAAAATGTGCTGGTGCACCATTGCGCTTGAAAAACCCACTTTGCTGCGCAGGATTAAAATAATGATACAATATATAATTTAAATATTTATCTCGCAAATGTAAAAATGAGACAAGTATGTTTCATAAGAGGAAAATATCATGCTTACCATTCAGTGCTTTTTACCCGGTCCTTTTTTGAACGCGCTTTTTAATTATGAGATTGTCTTTGTTAGAATAGTGTAATTCTTAATCCGAATTTGCTAATTACAAAAAGTGATGTCATCTTTGCTTTGAAAAATAAAATGACCTTTGAACTATTAACACCATTTGTATGCAAATAATCTCTGTATATATTGCTTTCAATTTGAACTAGAAGAGCTTTGTAATTTTAATTGAAGCTTTAATTATTTAAAACACTCCTAAGTCGATTTTTCTTATATCAGGCATGATAAATCATTATTGAAGTTGCTCTCTCTCTCTCGTTTTGACTTACTTTCAAATGAAGCCTTGTGTTGCTACAGATAGAAAATAAAAGCGTAAAATCGCTCACTGACAAATGGTCCGGAAAATTAATTCCAGTGTTATCGACACCAAAACTGAAAAAGAAATTGGATACCTGGAAACCGAACTTGAAAATAGAAGCTTTTTATTTTGATAGTAGAAGAAAAAATTGAAGAAAATGTTCTTTTTTCTGTCAATATGTTGATTGAATTACATATGACTTGGATTTATTCTATGATTGTAATCAGTCATTCGAAGAAAGTAGAAAGACAAATATTTCAAAGAAATCATCAACAAAATAAAGTAAAATCAAACAAGCGATTTAAAGCAAATAATAACGATACTATTAATATTCTCTTACAATTATTTTAAAATAATATTTTTCTAAATATGTGTATTATTAAAGTTTTGATGAATACTTACACTAGTTAATATATAATCTATTAATTTGTTTCTGAACTATATAAAATCCATAATTAAACTTATATTATATGAGACTGATTTAGTTTGACAGGTCTGTCAAAATGTGATTATATTGTAAAGACTATTATTTAATGTCCCCATTTTCTAAAGAATACTAGAGTATTTAAGTTTTACGGGATACGCAGAAAATAGTGTAAATATTAAAAAGTCACAAATTACCTAACAGTAAAGATAAACAAAGTATTTAAAATGGAGCACGTATCGATATATTACTCAAATTTTAATGTCCTAGTCCTTCCTGAATGTAAAAACATGATTTATATGAAGAATGTTGACCAATATAAAAAAAACCAAAAACAAAGATATTTGTTTTTCGGATTAAGAAATAAAATTTTTAAAACAAAAGTGAGGAAAAATAGTTTTATTCTTAGTAAGTTTCGTTTAACTCTATTGAACGTAAAAAAGAAAAAGTAATCATATGAACATAAGACCACAGTTGATTCTATAATAAAAACCAGGTTGAATAGTATCACTTATTTTATGATAGAAAATTTACGTCTGTAGAATAGAAATAGACGTCTCTTATAAACTAACACATCATAATTCAAATGCATTTTCAAGCAAGGATCAACTGTGAAATTAATTATTTTGTAGATGTATATATTTACACACACACACATACATACACACACATACATACACACACATACACACACACATACAAACACATACATACACACACACGCACACACGTGCAAACGCACGCACGTACATATGCGGGAGAGAGTATGTATTGCAAGCTCAATATAAAGAAACACGAGGGCTATTAGCAATAAACCTCATAATTTTCAACCGATGTCAGAAGACGAGAACAACACCGAAGTTGACACCTATTTCTACAAGAAAATCATACCACGCTTATGGTAAAGCCATTCTTCGTGGCGCGTGTCATCAGTGGTTGTTGAATCGAACGCAGGGCATGCTGGCTACCAGTGGATGACCATGACCTTCATAATCCTTCATGGCACACACACACACGTGTATTCACGCTCATATCTTTTTCAACCAATTTTGTCGTGTCTATCTATTAGTTTATATATTAAAGATTAAATAAATAATTCAGTACTAATACACATTACTTTAAATTGTTATCTAAATTTATATACGATTTATATACAACTCTCTCAGCTA
Organism: Trichonephila clavipes; assembly: GCA_019973935.1. Lineage (NCBI taxonomy): Eukaryota > Metazoa > Arthropoda > Arachnida > Araneae > Nephilidae > Trichonephila > Trichonephila clavipes. The sequence goes on along the minus strand of BMAU01000789.1, from coordinate 174,475 downwards.
ATTCCCCCTCCCTCGAAAAAAAAGAAGCTTAGTTTGCAACGTATTTACTTCGGAAAAATACAATACACTTGGTTACATTAGAAATTAGTGGTAATTATGTTGTTATAAAATGAATAAGATTAAAAAAGTGTTAATTTCTTGGGAAAAGTCGGATATTTTTCATTCTTTGCCTAAAACCTTTTTTCCCTAAAAGGTTGCAAAGTTAGGTAACACAAAATCAGGTGAAAAAAGAAGGGAATAAGTAGGAAAAAACAGGAAACCAAAAGTTTTTATAGTAGAGCTTACTCTCCTAATAGAATTTAACAATAAAAGAACTCTTTCAGTGCTTTTAGCCTTAAGCTAAAGGATTCAGTTGTGTTTCCTCAAAAAGATTCGCAAGACTTATGCAGGAAATATGTTTTCCAGAGTGTTAAGAAGAGTGATATCAATCAGCATTGTTCTTTTTTATTTGGAGTAATTTCATTTGCTTGCATCTGAGATTTCATGTTTACTCTAACAGGCAGCTGCAAAAATTATATTAAGCCCAATAAAATAAATGTTGGTTTCTTTAAAGGTAGAAAACTTGTTTGATTTATTCGTCCAATGATAGAGCAAAGTATTTACTGAAAGATATGCATGCATATGTAATGAGAACATAAGAACAATCAGAAATCGTATATATATATATATATATATATATATATATAATAAAATGGAATAATCGTATTCTTTAAAAGCAGAAATCTAATTTTATTTCTATAAAAAATCAGTTTAAGACAATATTCTTCCCCTACCCCATGTTTAGCTTGAACATCTTATTTAATATCATTAGTGATTTATGTTTACTACATCATATAAGAACAAAATATATAACACAATTTAACTGTTATTTAAGGTTGTGTTAAGATAGTAAATGTTTTTAAATACCATCGGGTTTGGAGAGTACCACGCACTTATTTAAATACAAATTATGAAGTACTCTCCTCACAATAAATTAAATGCATGATTTCAAGAACAAACATAGATAAAAAAATAAATAATAATGATGTAATAATCAAATAATGTATTTGAAAAGTTTAAGATTTATTATATGCAAGTATTACTCTGTAAGAATTAATTTGCATACATTAATTATCATGCATGTATTAATTTTTAGCTCGCTTTGAAAATTGTATCTGTAAAGATTAAGAAAAGGAACTAACCAAAACAATTTTATATAACTTTTAAAAAAAATGAATAGTTATCTTAGGTATATAACTATATGTCTATTTTTATATTTTTGTTTATGTATTTGTGTATATGTATATATATGTATAAATTTATATATATGTGTATGTATATGTATATGATTATATATTGAAAAAATTCTTTTATATTGGATTATATATATATATGTATATATATATATATAAATACGCATATGTCAAATATCATTTTTATTAAATAAAATAAATTTAATGTAATAAAATTAGTGCCATTAATTTATATTCATAGATTCACGATTAATGAGGAAAGTATAAGTTTTTTCAACTTATAAATAACTATTAATAGAAAAATGCATTAATTTTATAAATATATAATCCTTGTTTGAGCGCCATATTTGGCCGTGAGAGCCAAGTAGTGATGGTCCCAGACTCATGACATAAGTGTTGAAGGACTAATGTTCATTGAATCTAAAAAGGATCAGGGTCCTTATATTAGCGTGGAATAGTTAGGGGGTACCTGAGGTACATCTTAAATTCCTTAGGTACTAGTAAGGTACTTGAGCTTATTTATCATTTGTCAGATAAATCCTTATGTTGTTGCAGACTACTAATAAGAAACTCCCCCGATGGTATCCCAAGCTTGTAGCGCTGGGGGAGCTTGCGCGCTCTGACCACCCTGGGAGCTATGCCGGCGGTAGTTTAACTACCGGTAGGGTCACCCAAGCCGGACAGGTCCTCGTAGGGTAGGATCCAGACTAAAAGGGATACCACCTCTTCGGGCTAAGTCAGACTTCTTCCTTCGGAACCCAAGACCTTCTGGTCATTAGAAGCTGCTCCTTTCTCTTTACTATGAATCCATCTTTACCTGTTGTGGATACTGCAGTGCCTATCGCGCAGGTTATCAAGGGGTGCGACCGTGGTTTAGGTAGGACTCGGTTGACAAGTGAATTACGGTCTCCAACTGGATCTCTGAAGATTCTTCAGTGTAACATAAATGGATTTTCTACCCCGGCAACGAGAACTAAATTGGAGCAATTGATTGACATTGTCGACAGGAATCGTGTACAGAGAGTTGCCCTTCAGGAAGCTAAATTAAGTGAGCAAACTTTTGTGAAACTAAAAAAATTTAGTATTTATCGTACGGACAGACCCTATGGAAGTGGAGGAGGATTGGCCTTTCTCGTTAGAGACGTTAACTATAAGAAAATCACCTTACCCTCTAGAGACTCTGACTTAGAGATGCAGGGTATCTCCATTACTTGGAAAAGGAGAGTGATTAACATTTTTAATCTTTATCATCCCCCTAACCAAGGCCATCTTCCAGCAGAAATGTTTGACTGCCCTGACAAAAACACCATATTTCTTGGTGATTTGAATGCCAAACATCAGAGCTGGAGCTGTTCCACAAATAATGATCGGGGCAATGATCTGTTAAACGCTGCTGATGATCGAGCTCTTATTTTTCTGAACTCTGTTTTACCAACTCACACGTCTTTCAGCTACGGTACTTCTGAGGCCTTAGATATCACACTTGTTAGATCTGAACTCCATCCACATTGTGATTGGGGCATCCTTAGCAGCATTGGCAGTGACCATCTTCCTATCCTCATTAATGTTAAGATTAATAGAAAAACCGTGACTACCCATAAGAAATTCTGGAACTTTAAGAAGGCAAATTAGGATTGTTTTCAACGAATTACAGAAGGTTCATTTGATAAAAGGACCACTATGGACAATCTGGAACAGGAGTGGCGCAGTTTTAAACAAGTTATTATTCATGCATCAAAGCAATCCATCCCTAGAGTCAACTTTAAACATTTGAAGTCTTATTTCCAACACAGGGATCCTGGGCTGAGAACTCTTATTCTTAAGAGGAATGCCTTACACAGAAAACTCACCCTGACTGGGTAAGTTTGAGTTGAGCTTAACTTACTCAATGCTTGCCTTAAACAGTGTGGGCAATTTGAAGTTTAACCAAAATGATGTTATTTTAAAAAACAGGTCTAAAAGAATGACCCATAATTGTTGTACGTCTAGCTCTGGTAACCACATTTTTATTAACAAGTTTACCTTGAGGAAATTAACTTTGCTCTCAGGGCTATGGATCTTCGTAAATCTCCAGGCCCTGAAGGCATTGATGGATTCATGATTGGCCATCTGGGACCTCATGGCATGCAGAAATTTTTGGATATGTTCAGAATTTCTTGGAAAATCGGTCGTCTTCCACGCGATTGGGGGAGGGGAGAGTAATTATTATTCCTATTCTAAAACCAGGAAACGACACTAGTACCTCTGCGAGCTATAGACCCATTGCGTAGACCTCTTTTGTTTGTAAACTTCATGGAGAGGCTTGTTCTTGACGGGCTGAATGTTCACTTAAACATCAACGGCTTGCTTCCAAGTGAGCAGTATGGTTACAGAAAAGGCCATGGAGCGGTTGATCAGATCTTGTATTTTTGCCAGAAACTTCGGGACGCACAGAATAAGAAACCCACCAACCACACAGTTGCAGCCCTATTGGATATGTCCAGGGCATTTGACAGAGTTAGGCGCCAACTTTTGACGCCAACTCCACGATTATTTTAGTATAAGAGGCAGAGCCCTTCCCTGGATATCGGACTTCCTCTGGGATAGATCCATTCGAGTAAAATACAATAACTGCTTGTCTGATTCTTTCGCCATCAGGCAGGGTGTACCTCAGGGTTCGGTGTTGAGTCCCATCTTGCTTTCTCTCTACATTACCGGTATTGAGAAAGTGTTAGCTAAACACTTTGAAGTCGGAATTTTCGCTGATGATATCATTGTCTGGTCTTCCGGTTCCGACGTCGGCGAAAATGAGCTTAATCTCAACCGTGCCATGGAGGAAGCCCACTCCTTCGCGGAGATGCATAAACTAATATTTAATGCTTCTAAATCTCTCTGACCACCTTTTTCTCAACCAATAGACATCTTTTCAACTATCAACCTAAGATCTCCATGAATGGAATCCAGTTGTGTTTCGTTAAAAATGCTAAGTATCTCGGTTATACTTTAGATCAAGATATTACAAGCGATAAAAATATTGAAGGCCAAGTGATTAAGGCAGGAAAGAGACTTAATGTCCTCAAGTTTATATCTGGTCGGGACTGGGAGGGGAGGCCAGCACTCTCCGTACTACATTTTTCTCCCTCATCAGACCAGTGTTGAAGTTTAGCATCCCAATCTGCTCCTGTGCTTCGGACACCAATCTAAATAAACTTGAAAGAGTGCAGCTTTGTGCTGCCAGGATAATTACTGGACTTCGATACAGTTGTCAAATCGACATTGTGCTCTTCGAGAGCAACTTGCCGTCCCTTTCAAAAAGAAGACTATATAGCCTTACAAGGTATTTTAACAAGTTATACAGCTACAATGAACAACACAGGATTTCTGCCTACCTATATGCATGGATTAACAATAGACCAGTGTTTCTCAAACTGTGGGGCGCGCCCCCAGGGGGGCGCGATATACCTACAAGGGGGGCGCGAGCATATCAAAATAAAAGATTTAAAAAAATTTATTTACTAGAATGAAGTAAAACAAAATACTTTCTGACATAATAAAAAATATACACATTTACACGGAAATAATATATATATATATATATATATATATATATATTATCTGCGATTTTACATCATCAAAAATAAAATCTTCTACTTCAAAACCTCATTTTTTAGCTATCTTTGATACTATAACCAAATAAAAAACGTTTTATTCGATTTGCTGTAATCCCATGATGAGAGATTTTTTTTTATTACGTTTCTTTTCAAAGTGGAAATGCTACTCTTTCAGAGGAAAGACAAAACCCAGACCCATAATTAAAAAAAAAATTAGGAATATAAAAAATTCATGACTGTTATATATTATTGCCATCAGCTGTAGGCAGCAGAATATATTTGCTGCGGTTTGACCTTCGAGCTTACTTGTACGGTTAGTTACGTCCCTGCTCTTATGTATTTATTTTTTCATATAGGGAAGTTTGAAGGATTACTAAGCCAAGCATAATGAAAAACGTTTTACATAATTTTTTAGAACATCCATATTGTAATAAATACACTTTTAATCCGGGAGCGGTCACGCCGAGCACAGAGTGCACGAAATCGTTAATTCTGGCAAAACTGTTTAATTGTTACCAATGGCCCTGACACTATCCTCCTGTTTGACAATCTTAACGTGAACTAAAATATACTTGTCACATATCTCCCTCTTTTTTGGGAGTGACAGACGTTTTTTTTACGATCTTAAGGTACTTGTTTTGTCTGAGTTCCCGGTGTGATAACTTTTTTTCCGAATTTTTTTCTGTGTCCTTGAAAGTAGGTGAGTATATTTTCTCTTAATTAAATTATTCACTGGAATTACGATTTTTATTGTGTACTATAAAAATAAATATAAAAAAGGATTGAGTGACTCAATAACCCTGCTCGACCATTAGTATCGAGTGCGCGTCTGCTCCAGGATTAAAACATGTGAAAGAGTCTTTTCGTTTTAAATATTAAAAATAATACAATTATTCTTCATCAGAATTTTTTTTTATTGTTCATTATTCAACATCAATTCTAAATGCTAATTCTTTGAGGCTTAAAATTACAGTTCGCTTAAAACTAATTATAATTTGAGCAATCATTTTAAAAAAAATCATTTTACATTTTTGTAAACATTGTCGCAAACTTGGCTTTACTCTCCTTACAATTAAGCGATTATATCAATAATGTTTTATTTTCTTATAAATGAACTTGTGCAAAGAGCGGATACTTTTGCTGGTATACCTTTAATTTATCAGTGCTGCACAGAGTATTTTATAACTAATTAATTAATACTAAATTAAGAACAAGTTTAATAAGTATTAGCGACTTCCATGGGCTTGTCTTACAGAGCAAAGTTTTTCAAAGGAATGCTTATGAATAGAAATTGACCCTCTGAGTTCTTTTTCTACATTTAGCTGATATGTATATTTTGTCTTCTAAGCAACCACCGCATTTTGCAATATGTTGCAATTTAAAAATTAGAGAAAGGAAAAATAACATAATACTTATCCTATTACTTATTTTTTTTTGCTTAAAAGTAATATACACAAAATTTAATACTTATAAGTCGACATGACATATGACATATATATCATGAATTTGTACGGTTTATAATAAAGATTGTTGCTTTAGCGTCAAAGTGCACTATGATTGCATTCAGTAAAATATTAATGTATAAGGGGGGGGCGATAAAAATTGTGATTGAAAGGGGGGCGCCAGTATTGAAAGTTTGAGAAGCACTGCAATAGACGATTGATCAAACATAGCCCCTTTTCCTACGCAAGGACATTGAACTTATCTTCCTCTGATGTGGAACCTCACTCTCTGAGTTTCAAAGGAGCTGGTTTGGAACTCGATGGAATTTATTTTCATGATCAGCTTTTGACTAGTGTCACTAAGAACGCTGAGATACCGGCCCTAGTTAACCAACTGCCTCTGGAGACTATTAATGGAATCCCACAATATTCCTTGAAAATCTATACATACGGAAGCAGGGGTCAGAAAGGCATTTTGGGAAGCGGAGTGTACATTCCTACTCCCTCTGGGGCCTTAGAATTTAAAATTAAAAACCCGAATTATTGTTCAGCTTTTAGATCAGAACTTATATCAATCAAGAGGGGTCTGCAGCGTGCTTCTCAGTTGGAGGATCGTTTCCAGGAAATATGGATTTTGACTGACAGTCAAGCCTCGATTCAGCATCTCGCTAATTGGGGTGACATTGGTGTTCAGACTAGCCTGGACATACTGATCTTCTTCATGATCTTTCTTCAGGACATAGTATACATTTGCAGTGGATCCCTTTGCATTTTGGCATAGAGGGTAACGAAAGAGCGGACTTTTTGGCTAGGACTGCTCGGCTGTAGAGGGTGTGAGTCCAAGAGGGAATCTCACATTTTTTTGAGATTTTCACAATTTCTAAATTGGAGCTCAACCGACAAACTAAAACTCCACCCAGTCATGCATGACACTTTGGTAAATGCCCGGGCGCGTCCTTTAGACTCAGTAGTAGACCTCTCCAATCTAATTATTCTAGATTTTTGAGCGGACACACAAGAGCTCTCAGGTTCTCTAATTGACAAAATACTTTTCCGAAATGCCGCTGGTGTTCTTCCGGAGAGGCCTCACTTAATCATATTTTACTTTGTTTGGGTTTTAAAAAGCACGAGGTCCTTTGCGACCCACTGCTGTTTTTAGATTTTTTACAGATTTTCGGATTCATGAGGATTGTCCAGCTCTGCTGGGTAGTACCGATATCAGCAAAAAATACCGATAAGAAATAAATGAATTAAAATGACCGATGTTCATTCATCAAATTTATGTCCCTGAAAAAGTTGCATTCCAATTGAACTGGAATTTGCTTTTTCTTATCTTTGATAAAGGTAAAATTATTCCTTACTAATGTACTAGAACAAATATTATGGGTTTACATACTATAGAGGAAAGAAAGGGATACGAATAACATATTATGTTTTTTATTTCATAAACATAGGAATATATTTCATTTTAACAACATACTGATGTTGAGAATTCAACACACACAAGTAAAAGAAAAATTCTTAAAGATGTATATTAGTGTTTGAAATATGTTGTTAAAACTTTCTTATGCCGTTTCCTTAGATTATTAAATTAAAAATAAAATGAGTTATTGTAAGAAAATGGTAAATTAAATCTCTCCAAAACCGTTTATAATTCAATGATTATGGCCTATAGTACTATAATCACTTTCCAGATTCGTTGATTTAAAAAAAAACAATATGGAACTTTCATCCTTTCGAAATAAATTTCCATTTACCATATTCAATATTTGAGTGACTTATAAATTTGACTGAAGCTTTTTTTTTCATTTTTAATTCTCTAATGGGACTGCGGATTGTTATTTTTTACCTTTGCAGACCTAGTTCGTTCCCCAGGAGCAGAACACTTTTTATTTCGGCACCATATATGCGATACCAGTTGCCGCAAGTAATTCCCAGCTGACGATGCGAAATTGAACTTAGGAATTTTAATTTTTCTTCAGGTTCATCTTCGCAGGTGCTCTTTCAAATGCTTTTGCCCTAGTTTTCTAAGATATGAGCCCTAGGATCTGAGTGATTGGGATTCCCTTTTAGATATTCCGGAAGTTTATTCCAGCTACATTGAGTTCCTATAGTTCCTAGTTATGCGCGCATTACCACTCAGATGTATCTTAATCCCCCTGCCAACAGCAACAACAAAACTATCATATAAGAAGCTACAAAAATTTTTTTCGAATTAATTTGGTAAAAAAAAAAAAAAACTTAAAACTATACTAATTTACTAGGAAAATAATCAAAATTAATAAACTAGTACTAAGTCATAAAAATTGACGTTTTTGAGCGTGCTGCATATATCAGGTTTACTGGCCCTTTCCACCCGAAATATGAAGAAATCACTCTCGTTCTTGACACTGAAACCTAGAGCGAGTGAAAAAGACAAGTAGAAAAATGAAGGGCATGTTCCATCCCACCATGTGGATTCAGCACCAAAAACTTTTTTACTATGCATCTAAGAGATTCATGTAACAAACGGAAAGTTAAATAGAATAAATAAATTTAGTCAATTTTATTTTTAAATATCGCTGTTGACGCCTGCGTAATGATGACTGCGAGTATGACGTATGCGTGAAGATGCCTGCGTGCGCACCTGCCAACCGGACTATATATGGTCGGAGAAGCTGAAAGATTGAGTTTTTGCTGACGTGGGTAATAACTTGTTTACATCGAAACCCACAATAACTTCTGTTACCTTTTTGGTTTTATTAAAATTTTAGTCGGAAAGACTTGGTCCGTCATATTATTAAAACTCGTGACACTCACGAACATTTTATGGTCCTGTCGGCCCGTGAGTCACGAACTAAAGCGCGATGGATATTTTAAAATTAAACAAAGCTAAAACTTCCTTAAAAGGAAGTATTACTAGAATATCAACCTTCATGGACAACGTGTCCGAACATGTTGACATCACCGAGCTGGAGGTCAAACTCAAGAAAATTGACCAACTCCAGAGGAAAATTGAAGAATTGAAGGAGCTACTTTTTGGATTAGAAACCGCAAACCCAACAGAAGAAGCGGAATTCGAAGAAGATTTATACAAATGTGAAACACGTCTGGACGATTTGGAGGTAAGAGTTAAAAAATTGATTAACTCAATTAATGTATCATTGTCTGTGACTGCAGTTGAAAAAAACAAATACGAAAACGGAACTTTTGCTCAAACAAAAATTCCACCTATAATACTTCCCACCTTTTCGGGAAAATATGAACAATTTAGTAACTTTAAATCCCAATTTGACGATTTAATTACAACTAACGAACAACTGACTCAGTCACAGAAATTGTATTATTTGAATTCCTGTCTATCAAATGAAGTTAAAGAATTTGCCTCCACTTTCGATACATTTTCTTCATTGTATGAAGCACTCGAATCCCGATATGATAACAAAAGATTGATTGTCGATATTCATGTGCAACAAATATTAAATTTTAAGAAGATAGAACGTGAGAATCCGAAAGAAATTCGTGAAATGATTGATTGCATTAAAAAAAAAAACTTACGGGCTCTAAAATTACAAAACTATGAGCAAAATAATTTATTTAATGTATTTTTATTAAATATTATGCTAAAGAAATTGGATAATGAATCACAAAAAAATTTCGAACTGAGTTTAAAAGCAAAAGATGTTCCCACATTTGATGAATTTATTGCATTTTTAGAACAACGCGAAACCATTCTTTTATCCGTAGATAAAAATTGTATTGTCGAAACAAAAACGATATTAAGAAAATCTAACTTATCCTTTAAGACAAAAACCAACCTTTTAATGAATCGATCTGTTGAAAACAAGAGTTGCATAGTTTGTAAGGATAAAACTTTGCATCCGATATTTCGATGCAAAAGGTTTCTAGAATTGAACCCCGAAAAACGATTAGATTTAGTCCGTCTGCATAAGTTATGTGAACTGTGTTTGCGAAAAAACCACAAAAGGATGCAATGTACTTCGACGTATGTGTGCCCATGTGGCAAAAAACATTCTCGCTCCCTCTGTACTGCGGCAATAGATGACCGAAAAAATGGGTTATTCCCTCTGCCGAACTTCCAGTACTAACTAACCCGGAGGACCGGGAATCGAATGTGGTGGATTCTTCCACACAGAACACAGTTTTGAGTAGCACTGCTTCTCAACATAGAAAGAACGTGTTAATATCGACTGGTAGCGTTTTCTTACGAAATAATGAAGGCCGAGAACTAAAATGTCCCGTCATTTTTGACTCAGCGTCTAACATTAATATTATATCCAGAAAAATGTGTGATTTTCTTGGTATTGCAATAGAAAAGATAAATTCCTCAGTTTCAGGACTCAATTCATTAAAACAAAACTTAAAGGGAAAAACTAATACTTTAATTTCTAATAAAAGTGGTACTTTTAGAGAAAACGTAGAATTTTTTTGTGACTGAAAAAATTACCGGGTTGACACCAAGTGTTACGTTAGATGTTTCGGAAATAAAAATTCCTGAATTTTTAGAATTATCAGATCCCTATTTTTACGAAGCTAAGGAAATTCACGCTTTACTGAATGCGGATATTTTCTTTAGAATAATTAAAGATAACGTATATAAAGTAAATAAAGAATTGTTGTTTAGGAAACTGAATTTGGATGGATTGCTGGAGGACGACTCCAGGGAACCAATACTAATAACTTCTCATGTTACTTTCTTAAAGATAATGATTCGGTTGATGATACATTAAAGCTGTTTTTTGAGCTCGAATCCCTTGGCATAAAAGATGACCCTTGCTATCGGAAAGATGACCAAGCTATGAATATTTTTAAGGAAACTGTACAATATAATAATAATCGGTATGTGGTTGAATTACCTTTTCGTAAACATTGGAACGAATTGTCGAATAACATTTCTGTGGCAAAGCAACGTTTCCAGAGTTTATTGGGAAGGTTACGAAGAGATAAAACCCTTTACACTCAATACAAAGAAACGATTCAAGATTATTTGAATCAAGGAATCATAGAAAAGGTCAATGATACTGAAATTAATGTACACAAACCAATGTATTTCTTACCACACCAAGCGATAAAAAAGGAGGGTCGTGTTACTACTTCTACTCGTATTGTTTTTGATGCAGCTTCACACCAAGCTAACGAACTATCACTGAACGATTGCTTGTGGCCTGGACCTAATTTGAATCCTAATCTTTTAGATGTTTTAATTAATTTCAGGCTAAATCGAGTTGCAATATCATCGGATATTCGTCAGGCTTTTCTTCAAATTTGCTTGGCGGATAAACATAAAGATTTTGTACGGTTTTTATGGACAGATAGTAATCCACGTATTGGGGAAAAGCTCACTTTGCAAGTTTATAGATTTAACAGGGTGATATTTGGAGTTAATTCTAGTCCATTTCTACTAGCAGCAACAATCAAATATCACATTGAGAAATATAACGAAATTCATCCCATAACTGTACAACATTTAGATTCTTTCATGTATGTGGATGATTGGATTACGGGACAGGATACTCGAGAGGAAGCTCTTTTCATGTCTCGCCACGCTAAGAATATTATGAAAGAAGCAGGGATGGAGATGCGAAAATGGATCAGCAATGATACCGTTTTAATGGCTCAGTGGGCGGCTGAAGGTTTCGACACACATCCTATGGATGCATCCATCAGGTTAGGAACAAACAAAACAAAAGTGTTAGGCATGGCTTGGCAAACTCTAGATGACTGTCTGACGTTGGATACTAAAGGTTTGCTGGAATTCGTTTCGATAAACGAAAATACTAAAAGATTTATGTTACAAACAATAGGGAAGATATTTGATCCCCTGGGATTGCTCTCACCCTTTACTATAAGAATAAAATGTCTCATACAAGAACTTTGGATAAAAAAAAATAACTTGGGATGAAATTTTACCCCCAAAGGTAAAGGAAAAGTGGTTAATTTGGTGTAAAGAACTGCCCCTATTAGATAATCTTAGAATTCCAAGGTTAGTTCTTGATTCAACGAATGATGAGGTAAGTGACCTCATTGAAATTCACATATTCTGCGATGCCTCTAAACTCGCTTATGGTGCAGCAGCTTACGTGAAAGTAAGAAAACAAAATGAAGTGCTCGTAAATCTCATCACTTCAAAAACGAGGGTGGCACCCCTGAAAGCAGTTACTTTGCCTCGACTTGAGCTCCTGGGAGCTTTAGTAGCAGCTCGATTGAGTTCAAGGGTTCAAGAAATCGTCCGCAAGAAAAGGAGTGCAAAGTGTTCCACTGGACAGACTCCAAAATAGTCCTATTCTGGATTAAAGGCTCTTCTAAAAGATGGAAACAATTCGTGGCTAACAGAGTGCAGGAGATCTCCGAGCTAACTGATCCTGATTCTTGGTTTCATTGCTCAGGACAAGACAATCCCTCAGATTTCTTGTCTAGGGGACTTAGTGTTGATACACTTATTTCCAACAACAAATGGTGGACTGGTCCAGCCTTCCTAAGAACTGACGAACTCCCCAAAACTGTCTCTGAGTGCCCGGAACTGAATGAAGTAGATTATTTGCCTGAACTAAAATCAAAGGACTCTAAAGAACATACTGTATTGACTTTAAACTTTAATCAAACATTTTTTGATCATTTACTTTCTCGTAGTAATAAGTTTCTAACTATCGTTCGAGTGTTAAGTTTTCTTTACAGGTTTCTATTTAACATTAGAAATCCAACTAACAAGAAAACGGGACCTCTTACTTCAGATGAGATGAAAGAAGCAGAAATTTATTTAATGAAACAAGTACAGCTTAGCTCATTCTATAAGGAAATTAGAGCTATGCAAAATGGTGATGACATTTGTAATAAAAGTAAGATTTTAAATTTATCCCCATTTTTAGATGATAAAGGGAATCATTAGAGTAGGTGGAAGACTGAAACACTCTCGACTTCCTTATTCGAGTAAACATCCTATATTGCTTCCTGCGAAAAGTAAACTAACTATAATTATTGTTAAATACTACCATGAGAAATATTTTCATCTTGGGCCCCAACATTTACTTTATCAGGTTAGACTTAAATATTGGCCAATTCACGGGCGAAATATTTGCAGAAAAGTTGTGCATAACTGTGTAATTTGCTTTAAATTTAATCCTAAAATTTGTTCTCAAAAAATGGGCGATTTGCCAAAAGAAAGAATAACTCCCGAAAAGGTCTTTAATTCAACTGGAATTGATTTGTGTGGACCCTTCTTTATCAAAAATAAGTATCAGAGGAAAGGTCCTGAAATTAAAGTTTATGTTTGTATATTTATTTGCCTTGTAACAAAGGCCATTCACTTAGAGATAATCAGCGACTTAACTTCGCAAGCTTTAATTGCTGCATTGAAAAGATTTATTTCAAGAAGGGGTAAGTGTCATAAAATATTTTCGGATAATGGTACTAACATGATAGGCGCTAATCGAGAAATAAAAGCTTTGTCTAAGTTAGTAAGAGATAGAGAAGAGTCTTTATTTGCGTTTTTCGCAGAAGAAGGCATTGAATGGTCATTTATTCCCCCTAGAAGCCCAAACTGGGGAGGTCTATGGGAGGCTAATATAAAATCTTTAAAATATCATTTTAAACGCGTTGCAGGAAACTCAAAATTTAGTTATGAAGAATTATTGACTTTAATAACGCAAATTGAAGCAATTTTGAACTCTCGACCTCTTACGCCACTTTCATCTGACGTAGATGATTTGGAGGTTTTAACCCCAGCTCACTTTTTAATCGGGAGACCGATCACAGCTATAGTGGAACCGTCTCTGTTGCAATGCGAATCAAATCGTTTAAATGTTTGGCAGAGAATAACTAAATCAGTTCAAACGATCTGGAAAAGGTGGAGCCTTTCATATTTAAATAGTCTGCAACAACGAAAGAAATGGATTGTTAATAAAGAAAATCTCAAATTGGGAGATATGGTTTTAATAAGAGAAGAAAATCTTCCTCCTTGTAAATGGTTATTGGGACGTGTTGTTAAAAAATATACATGGGGAAAGATAAGAAAGTTAGAGTTGTAGATATTAAAACTGATAAAGGTATTTATAAAAGGTCTATCAATAGGTTGAGCATACTGCCTATTGAAAATTAAATGTGTATGGTTATTTATGATATTATTAACTTGGAATTTATTGTTAGAATTTTTGGTATTCTCGTGTATCAAATTATTTACTATGTATTATTATGTATTTATTATTTGAGAACTTAAGCTAATTCTCTCTGCTGAAATTTGATATTCACTTAATATTTATTAGTATTAATTCATGTTTAAAATTTATTGCGTATTTTTGTTAAGATACAAATTGTTAAGTTCTTGCATGTGGACATAGCAAGGCCGGGCGGGATGTTGACGCCTGCGTAATGATGACTGCGAGTATGACGTATGCGTGAAGATGCCTGCGTGCGCACCTGCCAACCGGACTATATATGGTCGGAGAAGCTGAAAGATTGAGTTTTTGCTGACGTGGGTAATAACTTGTTTACATCGAAACCCACAATAACTTCTGTTACCTTTTTGGTTTTATTAAAATTTTAGTCGGAAAGACTTGGTCCGTCATATTATTAAAACTCGTGACACTCACGAACAATCGCATTATTTTACATTGTTTATTTATTATGATGAGAGTGTGCTATTTGGTTGACATATTCGAGAATTTAAATACCGTGAATTTACAAATACATTGAACAATTTCCTATAAGTTTTATACTAGGGAGAAATTCAATGCTTTTTACCCTAATTTAGAATTATAGTTTGTGCGTGTGTGGAAATTTGTATAAAACAATTCTAGAAAAATTTGCAAATATTTACGAATGTGTTAAAACTTACTAATTTCAAGAACACATGGAAGCTGTTCTTGAAATTCTTAAATATCGTTCAGCCATACTTGCAAAGAATTTTAAACAAAAAATATTTGATTGCTGAAAACAACTTAATAGCAAGTTACATTTGCATCAAGTATCCATTGCAAAGTAGCGTCAAAGGTACTCTTGCTGCAAAAAACTACATTAGACTTCACAGTAAATGACAAGCAAAACAAAAGTCTATTTATATGAAAGGAAGCCCATAGTTGCTAATTCAGTGAGTACGACAATCAGGAAATGAGGGTTGCCAACTGGGCAAGTTTTGTTTTTGTGTTATTTTTCTTTGGATCGTGAATAATAAAAAAAAAATATGCAAAAATCCTTATGCAAAAGCATAGATATCATTACGTATTGCAAAGATCAAGTAGCCATTTACAAATTTTTAGAATTATTTTATGAGATAGGATACGATCAAATGTAATGAGAATAAAACATTAAATATTTTAGTCAAATATTTGACGCAATTATTTAAAATCCAAACGTTTATACCCAAGAACATTATATCGATATGTAAATTCAGGATGCAAATGTTTAAATGCAAAATAAAAAAATCAACAAGAAAAAAAAATTAAGACACCGTACATATGAATAAGCGAAATCTTGATTCATGATAAAATGAACGTATATATAAAACAAACTACTGGAATTTAGAAAGTTTTCAAAGAAAAAAAAATAACTGCCAGAAATAACGAAATGTCAGCTGTGTCGGAATTATCATGAATATGCAAATTGATTTTCCTAGGAACTGCATGTATTAGATTGATGATCTTCTAAAAGTGAGTATTTCTTCCTTAAACTATTTTCAAAGAAATTTAGATAGATAATAAAAGGAAAAAAATATCATTAAAATTTACAACAAATCTTTTTCAGCTGTTTCAACGATTGAATATACAAAAAAAAAACTAGAGGCATAATAAAATGTTTTGAATATACAAAGAGGATATATATATATAATGCTTTTAAGTTGAAAAGTTACCCCAAAATTGTTTTTATTAATAATAGTTGGAGGGGATGTATACACTAAAAGAGTGTTTTTTTTTCAGGTATAGAAGTTTAAGTTGGCATTACTTTCTAAGATCGCGACCGATTTAACAGCTGTCAAGTGATTTATTCTCAGTTTGGTTTGGCAATTCATCAAAACGATCATCAAGCAAGGCGTAGATTCATCGAATGGGCCCAAAACGAGATTGCCGTTGTTCCCGATTTTCATAATCGAATTTTGTTCAGCGATGAAGCGCACTTCTGGTTGAATGGCTACGTCAACAAACAAAACTGCCGCATTTGGAGTGAAGCTAATCTACAACTGTATGTCGAGACACCATTACATCCAGAAAAACTGACTGTTTGGTGCGCTTTATGGGCTGGTGGAATCATTGGTCCGTACTTCTTCAAAAACGATGAAGGCCACAACGTTACAGTCAATGGGGATCGGTATAGAGCCATGATTATTAACTTTTTCATTCCTGAATTGAACAATCATGATGTCCAGGAGCTGTGGTTCCAAAAAGACGGCACAACATGTCACACAGCTCGTGCCACAATCGATTTATTGAAAGACACGTTTGGTGACCGCCTAATTTCACGTTTTGGACCTGTGAATTGGCCTCCAAGATCTTGTGATTTAACACCGCTAGACTATTTTCTGTGGGGATATGTAAAGTCATTGGTCTATGCGGATAAGCCACAAACGCTTGACCATTTGGAAGACAACATTTGCCATGTTATTGCCGATATACGGCCACAAATGTTGGAAAAAGTCATCAAAAATTGGACGTCCAGATTGGACTACATCCGAGCCAGCCTTGGCAGTCCTATGCCAGAATCATATTTAAAATGTAATGCTACAAGATTATCTTTCGAATAAAAAAAATTCATGTCAATCGAATAATACATCGTTGTTTTATTGCAATTTAAAGTTCTATACCTCTAAAAAAACACCCTTTATAATTAATTAGATTTTATCTTTTACCTATCGTAAAATTTATAAGTTGAATGAATATGATTGTTCGTTAAGTTTGCACGAATAATTAAATGGAATACCATTACGTTTAATTGGAGTAGAACGCATTTTATAAATTTAAAAAACTACTTTTTGTTATATATTGGTCTCACTTTCCACTTTCAACATATTCTTTAAAAATATCTCGTTTTGTAAGTAATATTTGTTCATAGTATCCCATATATAATTCCTTTTCTTATTGTCTTTCTGGTTTTATTACTGATTTTATTGGAGACATTTACTACAAGGAATGCAACATTTAAAATATATTACATAATATTTGCAAATTAGTACTAAAATTTGTATTAAAATTATCTCATCTAAGTTTTAGGATGAAATAATTTTAGATTAAATTTCCTCAGTAGATTTAAGAGACATAGGACAGGAAATCCCATAATGTAATAGAAATGAATATATACTGTCACTGTTAAGTTACATTTATAATTAGTATTTCTTTTGGAATACAATGGAGTTTTATTTTGATGATTATTATAGTGCCGAGAAGTAGCCAAGATAGACATGTTCCCAGCTATCTTAAAATTATTTTTTTGTGAAACACAAAACTGGTTGCCTTCCAAAATAAAATAAAACTTAAAATAACTTGTAATCTCTTGGAATTTTACATTTATTTCTAACTCTATTTTAAAAGAACGCTCACCAATTTATCTTGATATATATATATATACTAGCCGTTACCCACCCGCTTCACTGGGTATTTCAAGATGTTGTATATATGTATACTGTTTACATATATATTAATTATTCATATCTAGCATTAAGAATACGATTGTGTTTAAAAATATATTTATAGCTGTTACACTCTCTCCCCTTGATATGAAAAGAACATAAATTATATTATCTAATTTCTATTTATATCTAAAATAGAAGTACAAAGAGATTTTTCGCTCACTTAACCTAATAATCAAGTGGATTTCCACCAAAGCAACTTTCAGTGGATCTATACTCCATAAAATAAACATGCGTGCTAAATTTCAAGTATATATCTAACAGAGCAAGATAGAAATTTTTATCATCAATACCTCGTTGACAGCATTCTTAGCGGATTCCAATTCAACAAAAGAAGCATGCAAACCAAATTTTATTATTATGGTCTATTCAACTAAACAAAAAAGTGCTCAACAAATTTCAAGTAAATGAGTTAAATTCAAAAACAGGAATTTTTCTATAACATGACTTAATCCCTCGCTATCCCACTCCTTTGGGGGTCCGTTTTCGCAAAAATCTTTGTAAAAGGAACTTTATTCCATGAACGGAACATACCTTCTAATTTTCAAGCAGGTGGTTATGTTAGTTGAAAAGTAGAAATATTTATCTATTACGCCCCTTAATTCCCCTCAGTGACCCTTCGGGATAAATTTTCCCCAAAACTATTTTGTAGCGGATCTCTACACCATGAAAGGAATTCGCTTACAAAATTTTAACACTGCACGTCTAATAGTTTAAAAATGGAAAGAATTATCTATAACGCCCCTTAAGCAACCGCAATGCCACTTAGGAAACGATTTTCACAAAATTCATCTTATAGCGGATCTCTACTCAATGAATGGAATCAGCTTACTAAATTTCGAGATTTTACGTCTAATAGTTTAAGAAAGCAGTTAATTGCCTATAACGCCACTTAATATTCTACAACGCCACTTGGGAGTCGATTTTGACAAAACTCATTTTGCAGCGGATCTGGACTCTATGAAAGGAACCCGCTTACCAAATATCAAGACTGTACGTCTAAAAGGTTAAAAATGGAAATAATTATGTATAACGCCCTTTAAGCGTCCTCAACGCCCCTTGGGGGTCGATTTTCGTAAAATTCATCATGTAGGGAATCTCTACTTTATGAAAGAAATCTGTGTACCAAGTTTTTATTACAACTGTACATCTAATAGTTTATTAATGGAAATAATTATCTATAACGCCCCTTGGGGTTCAAACTTTGCAAAATCCGTTCTTAGCTGACGTCTACTGTATGAAGGGAACCTACCTACCAAAGTTCAAGTCTGTAGGTTTAAAAGTTCCAGAGATATCGTGATTAGTCAGTGAGTGAGTGAGTCGCTTTTCTCCTTTATATATATAAATATAAATTACATACTTATTAATTTATGCGACTATATACGTTCAGAACCGTGATTTTAAAAGATTGCATAAATGGATAATTTTCATATTTAGTGTCACTTTGGTTAGAATACATGTATAAAATTCTTTTAAGGATAATTTGATAAAAAAGTTATTTAAATACAATATGTTTGCAAAAAATTAACTTAGATAACCTTTTTAAATAATGTTATAATTTTGTGAAAAATGCTTCTATTATAATAATATTTTGCCTGTATATAGCTCAGACCTTTGTACAGAGGGTCAACTATAGTTTTTTTTGAAAAATTCACATTATTTTCAGAGTTACAATCAATTGAAATATTTATCAGCATTTTTTCTTAAAATTTCTCTCCTCTGTTGTCGTAAAACATGGATAAACACACTTATAAATTATATATTTCAAAAATTCTAGTTGAGCCTCTGTACAGATGTCTGAGCTGTATACAGCAGTGCTTCTCAATTTTTCAATATATGCGACCCACTGTTCAATAATCTTTTTCATCGCCCCCCCCTATACAATAACAATACATTGGGCTCAATAATTCTATACTTTGACACTAAAGATTAAATATTCGACTTAACATCTTATTGCCACCGACGTTTAAAAATGTCCCACTCAACCAAAGTATTTATTTTCTGGTCGTATATATACGTCTTTTTGAAGTACGATCTTTTCTGTGCAGTGCTATCCAAAAAATAATTCCGACGGCTTTAGAATACTATAAAAGAACCTTCAAATTGTTTCCGAATAATTTATTTGTTTCTGAGGATTTACTGTTTTATTCTTTTTTTCCCTTAAAAAAACATCGAAATATGCTCGCATACGTGGTAAACGGAGAGGAGAGAATCGCGTAACTTTTAATCGGCAGTTAAGGAATTATTTATAAGCCGTACACATTATCAAGATAAGTGTTAATATAAGTCCATGGGGTGACTGATAACTATCAAACTTGTTCTTAACTTAGTATTGTTACATTAATACTAAAGTATACATTGTACAGTAGTGATGCATTTATAAGTGTATTATATATTTTTTTATATCAGAAAGTATTTTGTTTGTTTATTTTCAGTAAATTAATAATTTTTAAATAAACTTTTGTTTTTGACTTTTCAATATGGTCGCTCCCCCTTGCAGAGTTATCGCCCCCAAGGGAGGCACGCCCACAGTTTGAGAAACGCTGGTATACAGGAAAAATATTATTTTAATAAAAGTATTTTTCACAAAAGGATAATATTTAGAAAATGGATCATTCTATGTTCATTTTTTGTCAAAATATTGTACTTAAATAATTTTTTATTGTAATACTATTTTTAAAACAATTTGATATACATTTTTTAATCTAAGTGACACTAAATATCATAAATATTATCCGTTTATACGCTTTTGCAAAATCACGGTTCCGAACGTAGTCGGTACCTTAATGTATCACACCTTGTTTTATATGTGATTGTTTGGTGATTAAAAAAATTCGTGTCACAAACACACATGCACACCCACTATTTTTCTTTTAAAAACATATTTTTGGATAAATTAGTGGATGCTCTTAAATTTGACCTGGCAGCAAAATGCACTGGCAAATCCTGGGCTAGTATTCAAGACACTTCGCAAAAGTTTAATCAAACGCTCCTTAAAGAGACTTTGCAAACTTAAAACTGCAAACAGGTCATGGTTGCATGATGCATCATCTCAATAAAAAAGGTATTCTTCCATCTAGCGTATGCAAAATTTGTAATTCGAGCATCATGAACGCAGAACATCTTCTTATTTGTCCAGAACTCGATAAAGACTCAAAAACGTGGTGAGATAAGTAAACTACAGAAGAATGCCAGAATTTTCATGGACTCTTTGTAAGGACTACATGTCTTATGTCCCTTTTCTTGTTGTTCAAATTATTAACTTTTTCTTTTGTTCCCATCTTAATTTGACCTTTTTCCTTTTTTAAATGTTTGTTATTTTTAATTATTAATTATTGTTCTTGTGTGATACTTGGGTTGTTTTATATGTTGAGATTGATTCTTCCAATAAAGCCATATGTAGCAACATAACAATATAAAAAGAAAATATTAATTTAATTAATAAAATAATGATCAATCTTAATTTAAGTTATTTATACTGAATATTCACGTATTATTGTCAACATGTACAATTTTAATTTAGTTAAGAAATTTATGAATTAACGAAGTGCAAATTTGAACATTGAGTGAAACCTTAAGGTTTCATAAGCTTAACAGAATTAAACTTTCCTCATTACAACTTGGTATCAGAAATTGTGATAACTACTATAGTATTTAGAAAAAGAGAGAAAATTACCAAATATCTTCAGCAATTCACCCGAAAACTTAAAATGATCTTAAAATTGAAGAAATGTATACAACATTCTGACCAGGAATTAAAGCAATTAAAACTTTTATCGTAGTTTGAAAAGATCTAAATATTCAAATTAAACTTTAAACATATCTTAATAGTTTCAAAACTTAACCTAATTATATATAATTGTATTGGCTATGATTATAAACTAAATATGTAGATTAGTTATGTGTGTTCCAAACTATCATGTGCGAGTAAAATAAACCTAAATTTTGCAGCTAGATCATAAACAAGTGATTTTGTAAATCTATTGCTGTGTGGCAAATTTGAAAAGTATAAATCTCAATTAATAAATATGTTGAATAAAAATCCGTGTTGGTTAGTTTTAAAATAAAAAAAATATGTTTATATATTTTTTTAAAAAAAAATCTATACTTTAATTATACTTTTTATAGAATCGATGTTGAATTCCCTATTTCTGTTGAGTTTATCAATATTATGTGTAATCAAATCATTATTTAACATTAAACAAATTATTATTGAGTTTCTAAATATTTATAGATGTATACAAATAATCCATTTGGGAACATTTTTAGCTTAAAAATTAAAAGCATTTTTTTCGTTAATATTAATAGAAATATTACTACGAGATTTTCAATAAACATGAATTTATATAAAAAGTATGTTTCCTCTAGGTGGCTACTGAAATCTCTATGCGAAAAAAACATACCACAATATTTTGTTAATTGTGTTATAAGTTGATGGATTACTGAAGCACACCTGCTTCCCGCAGGGAAGCTCAATCTCCTATCATGATGAATTGGATGAGTTACATATGAGTTCAGCTTTCACTTAGCCCTTTGGTGCTTAATTAAATAATTTTGTGTTGAGTTTAAGAATATTTAAATGATTATTAAAGAATTTACTTGGGTGTAGGAATAAATGAGAATTTAAGTGTGTGGTGAAATTGAAATAAATGCATTAGTGTAGTTGTGTTATATGTGTGTAATTAAATTTAAAGACTTGTCCACCACAGCGGACTTTAAGAATAGGAAGTCGGGGATTCCTTCGGCGCAGGGTTACCCGCACCGCCGGAAAACTCGCCTCGTCTGAATTTCGCCCAAAAGGATCGAGTATTTGATAGCTTAATTGTGTTATAACATTTGAACGTCCAGTGGTCGAATGGTAGTTTTTCGCACTTTCACACCAAAATTCCGGGTTGTATTCTCTGGGATGGGTAAGGTTCACTGAGCCTTTCATCTTTGTGCAATGTGTCGATAAATGAGTATCATGCTTCCTTGGATACTTAAACACTGGGAGTCTCGCTTCAAACTGACCACCTGATCGGGACATCTGCTCATGTACCTCAGTGCCTCTGCGATGGGCACAGTAGGCTCTGGCTCTTATGGGCTGTTGCATCACTGACTTTGAGTATAACAACATTAACCTAGTTGATTGGTCTCGATGATGCCTGACTTTCTTCCCAGTGTTAAATTTCATTCCAGCTAAGAAATATTTTTTCTTAAGTAAGTCAAATATTTGATAAATGGATTTTTTTCTCATTCACTTATACTAACCTCGTCAAGTAAATGATATAAAATAATGGTCATCTTTTATACTCAAAAGTGGCAAATCATTCAATATATGTAGAAAAATGTAATATTAAAAACATGCACTTTTTTCCTTCTATGACGATAAAATTTACAGTATCGGTTACTTTTGAAAATATGTCTATAATTCCCCTATTTCACAAAAAATGATTTAATTACTTGGAAAATGATTAATATCTTCCACTATAATATAAAAGTTAAGATATATTTTCAGTTAATTGCATATCAATCATTTTTGTAAAATAGTTTCCAAGATGCATAACGTAGAATAGGAATAAAAAAAGTCCATATTTCCGCAACATTCTATAAAAAAAGAAATTCAAATTGCATTTTTTAAAAATATTTTTAAAAGGTTTCAGAACTAATTTCAATACTTGTTAGATACTTTCTCATATAATTAAATTTGCTATGAAATTACATTTATTTCCATTAACACTTTGTTGTGTCTGCAAACCACTTTTATATATACTTTAAAATGCATTTGTGATTGCATGTGTGTGCGTGAATTATTTAATACAGTAAAAATGGTTCCGTTTTTAAAAAATTGATACTAGATTTAAGTATTTTTTCAAATATTTTTCTTGTATAAATATTATTATTACATATACCAAGTACGAATTTGCCAAATACCACATAGTTATTATATAGATAGTATAAGTTGACTAAGATTATACTCTTGTAACTTTTCTGATCACTAATATATAAGAAGTTTAAATCAAGCAACATATAAAATATTATTTTGTATCAAATGAAAATAAACCAAAGATAGATTAATTGAATTTTTATGAAACTAGTTATCACATAAAACAAAATAAAAAAAAAACCTTTCTATCATATTTCATTGAATGTTTGGATGTTCTTATTTTAAGCAACTGTTGCAAACACTTATCCAAAAGAACTTTGTAAACTTTATTTTTATCAAACAAATACAGAGAACGTCAATAATTGTTACCGATAATTCTATCGAAAAAATAAGCGCAATCGAAAGCTATTTTTCAGAAAAAAAAGTTTTGATAAACAAACTTCAGTTCCTGGAATAGAACTTTGAAACTTTTTTTTCATGTTTTGTGAAGAAGTTTTGTGGCCTTTTTCAGGAAGCATTTCTTTTATTTATTTTCCAATGAAGTTTTTCTGTATAATGAGTGCTACTGTAAAAATAATTTACTTCAAATAATATTTCAATTCGAATTCCAAAGAAAAGTTATATGTTTTATTTTTTAAAATATATGTATTGATTTTCAGATTCTACAAATAGGTGATTTATTATTAAGTTTTGCAAGTTTAGCTATTTTTATGAGCCTAACATATCTTTTGTAATATGCTCATAGATAACCTGTCCCTACTGAGCAATAAGCTGTTATTTTTAGTATATATATGCATATATACAAAATTTAATAATTTTACATGAAAACCTTCTTCACGAGGTTTGCTAATTCGACAACAATTACTAATTTTGTAGGCATAAATTATTATACAAATTGTAAAGTATGCTTAAAATTGTTTTATACTAATTAATGTCACTTTTTTCTTAGCTAAAATATAACATTTTAATTTTATTTTAGTTGGAAGGTTATTTTTCTAAAGAAAAAAATAATAATTTTGATTTGTAAAATAATATTTCAAACCGGAAATTCCGTTTCACTGAATAGGTTTATCGATATTGTTTAAAATAAAGATTAACTGTGTGTGTAATTAAAAAAATTGTTTAATCATGAAAATATAGAATTTGGAAAAATAAGTTTTTTAACAGGGGCACACACACATGATCTAGTAGTGTTTATTTAAACAGTTTGAGAAATAAATAAATCTTCGGTTAGCGAACAGAAAAATAGGCAACAAATAGCTTTTTTCAACAATCGGAACACAAATTCCGTATGATGGCCCATCAGTGGTTTGGACAATATACGTATATATTCTCAATTGATATCCATAACAGTTTTAGCTGTAAGGAATTTTCAAAGTCCTCTTCATCATTTAGTAGCTCTAATGCAATATTTTTAAAAAAATACATGTAAGTAACATGCAAGTATAATTTTTTTATTCTATTTTATGCAAAACAAAACGAACTATAATTATATTAAGCTAAAATTATCCACGGATTTTAAAGACGATTCAAAAGAAGATCAAATTCAAGAGCTTAAATGTATTCTTCAAACATAACAACATAGACATTTGTTTAAATTGGAATTACTAAATAAAATGGTAAGTAAAAAAACTGAATTTTGACTAATTATTGTAGTTAAAAACAAATGTAAACAATTTGAAAAAAAAAAAAACTAAAAACAAAAATATAAATTCTTACATAAGATAATGACAAACAAGATACACAAACATAAAGGCAACATAGATATGTTCTTGTATTCTAAATTTTTAAAGTACAAAGCAATTTTTCTGAACAATAATGTCGTTATTTGAATTTTACTTTATTGAATGTGGGTGGTAAGATATCCATTTATTAATCATAAATCGACCTTCTTGTAATGCCTTTATTAAATAAATACTTTTTATTTTAAATCCCTCATGCAAGTATCAAAACTAAAGCTTGAAATAACAGATGGTACATATTAAATCTTATAAATTTAGTGTTGATTCTGCCTGTTAAATAAATCAAGACTCAATTTTAAAGATGACATCATATCAGCTTAATTTTAATCATATAAGTTACCTATGAACTTCTCAACGCATTTAATGCCAGGAAAAGTTAATAAAAATAAATTTGTACTTTTCTTCTTCGATATTATGAATGATAGCTTACCCTTAAGGCAATCTTTTCCGATCCCAATTATATTTTTTCAATAAGCTTTTTGTCGAAACAATTTTTATAACGTATTCTTATCTTAGAGCGACGTGAATTTTTTTTACTTCTAAATTATTTCTTTCCTGATACTCAAACGTGCGTTACCGTTGTTTAAAATTATACATTTTCAGTAGATATATTTATAAACTTTAATTTCCCAAAACTTTTTTTGAAAAAAAAATGTTTTAGGATTATTTTTATGGACAATAACAAAATCTAAAAATGATTTTTATTAACTGTATTTACTCATATTTTGTGTCATATTTTTTTATTTTTTTTATTTAAATTAGTTTTCTAGGTTCTTCATAATTTTTTATAAATATAGTTTTATATATTCATAAAATGTATGCTGTTCTTTCGGTTAAATATAATTTCTCTGTTTAGTCTGTAAAAAAAAAAATACTTTTCTAGAATTTTTCAATACTTCGTTCTTTATGAGCAATATTACTTATCATGTTACAACGTTCTATTTTTGTTTTGAGTAAATCTTGAAATCTTTGTAATGAGTTAAGTCTTGAAAACAATTTTATGGATGCATTTTATCAATCCATTATTTATTATGAAAAATGATATACAGAAAAATCATATAAAAAGACTTATATTTCTACTTAAATGAAAGAACAATAACACGCTACAATGAGGTTCATGATTTATGTAGAGGTTCAAAAATACAATAAGTGGCCTTATTACAACTAATTTGTTAACACTAAAATATTACTTATATAATAATAATATATCATTAAGTAAAGGTATAATTATATTTACAATAATAAGAATTTTATTTTTTGATATTCTACAAAATAATAATATTAATCTAATAATGGTGTACATTTTTACATTATTTCTTTTATAAACTGTATAACCTCCCAACTATTAATCTCAAAAGCTGAAAAGTAAAATAAGCTGATATAAAAAAGCAATAAAATCTGAACAAATTTCTTCAATAATGCAACATTGGATCTGAATTTAAGACTTCATTTTTAAACCGTGTAAAGAACTAGCAGCATTGGAGTGCAACTATATGCTTTCGCTACATTCCATATAATACAGTGCTTCTCAAACTTTCAATATTTGCGGCCTAACAATCGATCAAAATTTTCATCGCGACTCCCCCCCTCCAGGCAATAGCAATGTATTGAATTCAATAACACTATGCTTTGACTTTAAAGTTACAATAAGACATTAACCTCTTAAGGGTCACCAACATATATAAACGTCTCACTCAGCCAAGACGTTAATTTCCCCTCACGTATATATACGACTTTCGGAAGTACGATCTTCTCTGAGCGCTGCTATCGTTAAAATTATTCCGAAAGGTTTGGAATGCAATAAAATGACCTTGACAGTGTTTGCGAATGATTCACTTATTTCAGAGGATTTGCTTATTTATTCCCCCCGCCTTCCCCCATTACATCACATACGCGCACCTACGTGGAATGCAGTGATATTGGGGAGCAAATCGTGTAATTTTTCATCGGCAGTTAAGAAGTTAATTATAAACCGTACAAATTGTTAAGGTAAGTGTTAATTTTTGTTTATAATTTTATCAATGACAAGCCCATACGGTCATGGTTTGTTATCGTCACTTCAATATGCTCGTGAACTCCTCGTAGAGTTATCATGCCCCCTAGGGGGCGCACCCCACAGTTTGAGAAACGCTGATATAGTAATAGCAAAAATACTATTTTTCTTACAAAACGCTAGTTTGAGCCAAGAAAAGAGAGCACCATTTGGTGACATTACTAAGAAAGTAAACTAAAACTTGTGATTTTAACAAAAATAATTGTTTCTTTATTGTCATCTTTGTTATTGTGGTCATTGTTTTTACCCTTATTCCAGTGTTTCTCAAACTGTGGGGCGTGCCCCCCTGGAGGGGGCGTGATAACCCTACGAGGGGGGCGCGAGCATATCGAAAATAAAAGATTTAAAAATAATTAATTTACTGGAAAGAATTAAAACAAAATACTTTCAGACATAATAAAAAATTCACTTTTACTCTGATATAATTTATAGGCGCGCGCGCGCGATATTAAGTCAACAAAAATAAAAACTTCTTCATTACCTAATTATTTATCTTTGATCCTATAACCAAATAAAAAAACTTTTATTTGATTTGCTGTAATCCCATGATGATAGATTTTTTTACTACGCTTTCTGTTTAAACCTAACATGCAACTCTTTCAGAGAAAAAACAGATCCCAGACGCAGATTCGAAAAAATTTAGGAACATAAAAAATTCATCACTGTCATTAATTTTGAAATACTGCACATTATAGCTATAATCTGTTTAACCTTCTAAGTTATTGGTACAGTTAGTTATGACCCCTCTCTTATGTGTTTGCTTCTCATTTAGGGAAGTTGTAAGTAACGTATTTCTCTGTTACGCTTTTTTCCATGCAAAAGAGTTTTATGTTTGGAAAACCACGGAGAGCACACACCTTGAAGAATTACTTGGCCAAGACATATTTTTACGAGTATTCTATACACATAAAGCATAACGCGAAAAACGTTTTACACAATTTCGTATAATCATAATGAATACACTTTTTACCGGAAGTGGTCGCGCGGGACGCATAGATTACGAAATCGTTAATTCTAGCAAAACTGTTTAATTGTTACCAAACAAAAATTGAAAAGTCCTTGAAAGTAGGTAAGTAAACTTTCTCTTAATAAAATTATTCACTGGAATCACGATTTGTATCATGTACAATAAAAAAATTATAAAAAAAATGATTAGGGTGACTCAATAACCCCGCTCGACCGTATCGAGTGCGCACCTGCTCCCGGGTTAAAACATGTTGAAGTCTTTTTGCTTTAAATATTAAGTATAATACATTATTCTTCATTGGAATTTTATATTATTGTCTATTATTTATCATCAAATATTATTGCTAATTCTATGAGGCTTAAAATTATCATTCGCTTAAAACTAATTATAATTTGAGCAACCATTTTAAAAAAAATCATTTTACATTTTTGTAAACATTGTAGATCATTTGTCTTAGCACTCCTTACAAATCAGCTATTATATCAATAACGTTTTATTTTCTTATAAATGAACTCGGGCAAACAGCGGGCACTTCAGCCGGTATATTTTTAATGTATCAGTGCTGCACAGATTATTTTATAGCTAATTAATTAATACTAAATTAAGAACAAGTTTAATAAGTATTAACGGCTTCCATGGGCTTGTCTTGCAAAGCAGAGTTTTTATAAGGAATGCTTATGATTAGAAATTGACCCTCTGAGTTATTTTTCTATATTTAGCAGATATCTATATTTTGTCTTCTAAGCAGCCACCACATTTTGCAATATGTTCAATTTAAAATTTAGAGAAAGGAAAAATAACATAATAATTATCCTATTATTTTATTTATTTATTTATTGCTTAAATGTAGTATACAAAATTTTAATACTTATGTTACTCATTTGTATGGTTTATAATTAAGATCGCCTATTGTAGCTTTAGCGTCAAAGTGCATTATTATTGCATTCAGTACATTATTAATGTATAAAGGGGGCGCGATAAAAATTGTGATCGAAAAGGGGGGCGCCAGTATTGAAAGTTTAAGAAGCACTGCCTTATTCTTATCTAGGCGTTCGCCAATCTTCAATTCATCGTTATTTTTAGTTTCTATCCCTTCTCAAATGTTGTCCAACTTGGGTGAAAAATCATAACACTTCCAAATTGATCTGATGTCGTAACAATCAGTGATCTTAATAAATAAGTTGTGTAAGAAAGAAAAGAAAGAAAGTACAGCTATATTTCTTTAGCCTTATTTTTTTTTTACAAAAGTGTGTGAAAATTGTGTGAAAAAATAGTTGCGATATATTGTTTAAATACCATGTTAGTTAATACGTTGCACGGTGTTCTTAACTATCATGCATATTTATTTCTTCGATATCACGATAAAAAATATTTCTCAAAGAAATAAATATTCTCTATCTTGCCGTTACGTATTTTTTGAAAGTTAACTCGTTTCAAAGAACTTAACATACTAAAAGTCTATTTACGGTAGAAAATGCATAATCCTGATATCATTGAAAAATTTCATTAAGTAATTTTGCTCTCTTGCGACGCAAAGTGAAACTCTGAAATATTAATAACACTAATTTCCTAACAGTTTTCCTTACAAATATTCATTTTAGTTGGGATGAGAAAATTTGATTTTAATTAACGCTTTAATTATTTTTAAAACCCTTAAGTGGCCTTTCTCACCCAAGAGAAATCATTGCTGATGTCGTTTGACATGGCTGATTTCAAAATAAGCCTCGTAAGAAATAAATAAATAATACATAAATTTGGCTAAAAAGACAATTATGAGGTAGAATATAACAGTTAAACAATTTTGTAAACATAATAACTGGAAGTAAATTTGGATACTAAGAAAAAAGCAAACAGTTCATAATTTGTCTTTTGTGGATAAAAGGAGATTTATGGAAGGAAATTTCTCATTCTGTTTTTACACGTTAGTGGGTAGTATTTATTACATAAGTGTAAGTGTAGGAACGGAAAAAAATTCTCACACAAATGTTGCAAAATATGCAGAAAACATCGAAGTAAAAATTAAAATCTAATCCATGAAAAGCATTTTGTTTTACATAATATTTAAATAAATGTTGTGACCATCTATGGTTGTAATTATTTTTTGGTAAAATATAATATACACTATACTTGTAATATATACAAAAACTCATGGGCAATATTTAATACTCTTTAAGTTCTCCAACACAATAAAGAACCCAAAACATACATAGAACTCTGATTTTTGAACAGTTCAAAGCATCTTACAAATGAAAAAAGCAATTTTTCGAAAGGACTCTGGCAATCTTAATTGTACTTCATGGGAAGAAAATAATTTCCCACCAAAAGAACAATAAGCGTCATTCAGTTGTAATTTATTAGTAAAGAATGAAAAGCTAAAAATAAACCACTTACATTTTTAGTTATTTCACAAATTAAGTTTAACCGTTCAGTTTGTTTGTGTGTTTTAGAATCTTAATTAATGCATTGAAATTCTTGCAATAATAATTAAACTTAAGAATATTTTCTTTTTCTAACTTCTTAAGTATAGACGTTTCCTTTTTAATTATGTTTCACTTTTGTGGCAATATGATGTAAAAAAGATTTTTTAATGAAATTTTAGATAGGAGAAATTAAAAAAAAAATGCTCAAATATATGTTTTGAGTTACTCGTAAAATATTCCATATGCATGAAAATATATTGCATACCAAATTATATATATATTTTCCATAACTTGAAATCTATAAGTTATAAAACCTTCTGTAGAAGAACACTCAGACAATTTATTGCTTAAAAAGTCCTTTTTTGTTGTTAGATATACAGTTTTGCATGAAGGATATAGACAGAAAACATATTTGTTTTAAAAGTAAGTACAATTATTTCCTTTTGATTAATCAAAACTTTGAATGATATTGCAAACATCTATAGCAAAATGAAATAATAACATATTTAAAAATATATATTTATGCCTAGAACGGAATGAAATGAAAAAATCATGATTTTAATTGAAAAAATACGCTTTAATTGTACCATCATTTAATTATTTTTCTTTACTTATTGCCTAAAAATTTCTTTTTGTTTTGAAATTATAATCTTTTGTTCAGTTTTAATTCTTTTAGCTTGAACATAATTGTCCTTTATTGAGAATTTCTGAGAATAGGAATGATAAAATTCTTCAAATTATTTAAAATATATACCAATCATAATTTAGATCAGTCCAGTAAAGTCGTAATTTGGTTTTATCATATTCATGAATTTTTTTTCTGTGTACTCGATTGCGGTGCATTTAATCAAGTTAAATTATTTGCATATTTTGTTACAAAATGCCTCAATATTTTATCTTTAAAATAACCAAATATAAAGAAATGGAAATAAAAAACTTGCATTTAATTGTAATAAATGTTTCAAACTTTTTGAATCATGACATTAAAAAAAAAGTAAAGAGAAAAAAGTCTAAGACAAACTTCAAGTGGAACACGGTAAAGTATATGCTTCATTTTTTTCGAGCACTTACATATTTTGCATGGAAAAGTTTTATGTTTTAAATTACATAAATATTTTAGAGGTGAAAATTTTTTTCAAAAGAGTATTCACATCAGATGTCATAAAAATTAGAATAGTTTGAATAAGTTACTCTAAAATATGTAACATAATTTTAAGAAGCATAAATAATTTATAATGGAGAAGCCATTACTTAAAAGTACTGAAAGTTATTTTATATTTTTTTCAGATTCGCTTTTATTTAAAATTTTAAGTTCATATTTTCCTTCGAAAGTATTTTTAAAACTTATAAACAGTTTTTTCACAACTAGAAATATCGATGTGTCTAATGCCTACGTATAAGAAAATGCCTTAATATATATTTATCTATTACATTTTTTAATTAATTTCTGATTTTCCAAATAAGAATTTTCCATTTATTTAGCATACATTGTAATGTAATAGATAAAATACCTCCACATGCATACGCATACACCAAACACCATCTACACACACACACACACACACACGCGCGCGCGCGCATATATATATATATATATACAAACACATGCATTTTATACATGCAACATATAACGCTCCCCCTTATTTCTAGTTATACTTACACATACATATGCGCCTATTTATTGTGTATGTGTCTGACGATACATGACACTTATCTTGAATAATACCTCTTTGTGAAATTTTTGTAAACATTCACTATTTTTTTTTAAAGAAAGAGAGTTATTCTTGTATTTTCTCCTAGTATCCTTACTTAAAAATGGAGAGAGAGAGAGATATGCACTCTAGTTTACTTATGAAGCAAACCATTTGTTATATTTTAAATAATTTATGAACTTATTTTGAGCTTTTGTAACTTTTAATGATTTTAGGAAATGATTTTACAGTAATTCAACCACGTTTCCAATTTAATACATTGTAATGTTTTGTACACAAACATTTTTTGGAATTAAGAATCCTTAATTTCATGTTTACACTCCCCAAGATAAAGATTATTTTCCACTAATTATACTTTTTAATACATATTACAGACATAATTCAGTTATATTAATATCTCCCATGCAAGCAAGACATTTCGAATTACGATTAAATTTTGTTTGTCTTTAATGTGTGTGTCGCAAAATTACCCTAACTAATAATCAGCATATTAGTGGTTGTAAGACTTATTATCTTATCCCTCAAGTTGAAAACTGTCTCTCACAGATTCTGACAACTAAGTATGCTATCAGAATGTCAAATAAAAAAAGAGAGAAACAAGAAACGTAAGAATACCAGAACCATTATTCATGATAACTTATGCAGTCATGGTCCTTTTCCTTAATAGAACTCAACAATAACAAAACTTGTTTGGTGCTTTTAGCTTGGAGCTAAGGGGTTCAGCTGAGTTTCTCCAAGGAGTTTCGAAAAATATATGCGAGACAGGTGTTTTCTAGAATGCCAAGAAATAATTACTTCTTTTAAGACTTCCTTTCCCCCTTAGAGTAAGTTGATTTCTTTCCATCTGTGATTACTTTTTCTCCTACCTATAGAGCTACAAACAGGAGCTCGCTGTTCTAATAGAACCTGAGAACAAATATTTCTTTTTTTTTTATAATTCTGAAAATACTTCAATTCTTAATTCTTTAGAGAACTGTTTATCTCTTTTTTAAGAAATAATTGGTGTGTGAATAATAAGAGTAAAATAACTAATAAAAAGTATATTCAATTTCTGCAATGAAACGTTATATTATTTTTGTCTAATTAGTATATATTTTTAGGCATTTTATAATATACATACATTCCTTTTGTTTTTTATTACATTTTTATTATTAAAACAAACGATAATCGCCTATAAATATAAATAATTATTTTATTTTTCTAAAAACAAGTTTTCTTTTAAGAGCCTATGTAAAAAAAACTTTTCTATGTGTAACACATTTATTTATCTGAGTACACACGGAGTACGTGCTCGTTAAATCAGTGGGTCGGTAGTCTTGTGGGCTTAATCATGAGCGCAAGGACTGGAGAATATTTTTCTCCCCTTCAGTCTACATGCAGAAATTGTGGAGGTGGAGATAGAGGTTGTGTCGCCATCTATCGTCCCTTCGGGGAATTTCGCCGAGCTAAACTCGTACTGTCACCTGTATGGTGCTCAAAGTCAACGACTGGCTTACCTCTTGCCCATGCAAGATGAATTTCGTGATCCTCGATCTGACAACGTCAGACAGATGGCATTAGAAAACAACAACACCAAAATTTATTTATAACACAACATTTGTTAAAGCGCATGCTATGAAATTGCATATTATGAAAAATGGTGAAAAGCTTCTAAAATGAAAAAAAACAACATTATTTTAATTACATTCCACCGGATTTTTTATTTGACAAAATGATGTTGCGTTTCTTAAGTACATATGATAAAACTTAATTATTTTAATTCAAATATTGGATAACGTTGAATGTATGTGTGTTAAGTTTCAAATCATATGTTAAAATACTTAGGATAATTGTGACGGTT
>BMAU01000789.1:0-135000 GCA_019973935.1 Trichonephila clavipes | reverse complement strand
CGGCCGTCATCCGGGCACTGGTAGCCTATTTATTAGGAGCCCCTGTGTCTTCTCGATCCATACGAAGGCAACTGGATAAAGGACATTTGGGATCGCGGTGACCATTACGTGTGCTGTCCTTGACGCCCACCCATCGACGCCTCCGTTTGGAGTGATTTCATACATCAGGAAACTGGACTAAACGGAATGGAACCCTGTCGCCTTTAGAGACGAACTCATATTCAATCTGAGCAGTAATGGCAATCTTGTTCATGTGTGGAGACTCCGTGTTGAACGCATTAATCCTGCCCTTGCTTTACAGTGACACACCGCTCCCGCAGCTGGTGTAATGGTATCGGGTGTCATTGCCTACAATACAAGGTCACCCCTAGTACTGATCCGTGGCACCATGACAGCCCAGCGGTATGTCCATGACATCCTGCAACCACATGTGTTGCCACTTATTCAACGGCTCCTAGGAGCCATTTTTTAACAAGAAAATGCTCAGCCTCACGCGGCAAGGGCATCACAATACTCTCTCCGCACTGTTACTACCCTTTCTTGTCCTATCCGATCTCTAGATGTGTATCCAATGGAGCATATTTGTGATCATTTGGGACAGTGAGTTAGGCATCACACGAGTTTGAACAAACTACAGGCAAGGTTACAGCAAAT
This sequence comes from Trichonephila clavipes, assembly GCA_019973935.1. Taxonomy (NCBI): domain Eukaryota; kingdom Metazoa; phylum Arthropoda; class Arachnida; order Araneae; family Nephilidae; genus Trichonephila; species Trichonephila clavipes. Next base: position 134,346 of record BMAU01000789.1, on the reverse strand, counting down.
ATGGAATTAAATGTCTCAAGACTTCATACAGAACTGGTATGCCTCAATTCCCGATCGTATCGCATCGTGCATTTACGATAGAGGGGGTTAAACAGGGTATTAAATCCTTCGTTCTTTTGTCTTTTTCTCTGAAATAGATGATTCTTTTTTTTTTTGATTTCTAATATTTCTTATATCAAAGTAGTCATTACGTATGTAAAATTTCGTTTCATTTTGACTACTTCTTATGGTGATCTAATTTTTGTCCATTAGTGTATGTGTATGTTACATAATTTGCACTCGTATACTTATTTACACTGGTAAATATATTTAAGATATAATCAGAAATTTCAATTTAAACTAAAAAAAGCATCACAAAGGTAGTGATTAGTTATCACTGTCACCCCTAACTATTTGCTTTTTCGATAGCTTTTTTTGCCGCCTTCAGAAATCAACTTACTCTATTCAAGACACATGAATGTTTCGCATTTTATTCAAAAAATGATAGTCTTCTTTTCGTGATCTCCTTACAAGTAGGGGACAGCACTTTCTCTCTAAAGTTATTTGTTCTTCATCTTGACCAAACCATTACCATGTGTCTTCAAGCTTCATTCGTAATGAACGGGCATGTGAATGTTACGCTCAGGCTTTCTTCCTGATGATGTCTTCACGCGGTATCTCTCAGAGGCATCATAAAAAAACTGCAATATATTTCTTTCGGGTTATTTTAGTATAAAACTGAAAACCACACCTTATGTTACATAAAACAGGAAAATGAACGAAACGGTAGAAATTGATTACAAATTACGTTGTTGGTTGCGCGGCTTCTATCAGATTCAAGAACACGTTTCGCTCAAAATGTGAAGTGTTCCACATCACCCATGACACTGAAACCTAGGACGAGTAATGAGATATTTAGAAGAAAATAGCGTGTACTTGCTCACCTCGTTTACACGACATGAAAAATAATTTTACTATGCATCTCAGAGATATGTGCGCTTAATGGATGGTTAAGAATGGGGCGACCAACTATGCTGTCCTTCTCCCCTTTTGTCAACTTTCATATTGAAAGAACATCAGGCAATATGAATAAGATACCATTTAACTAATCTGCAGAACAAGATACATCTTTTAAATTCAGAAAATAAAGAAGTTTTCTAACTTTCTTAGCTAAAAACAACATAATTCATTCACCATTGATAGCTATCCATCTGATAAGGTTTTTGGTAGAAAAGGTGCTTAAGAGAGCTGTTAAAAGAGAGGAAAGAACTAATTAGTTTTTTTTCAAACCAAAGCAGTCCTTTTGGAGAATGTTCATTTCTGAATATAAATAAATAGTCTCATTCTGCAAAGATTAAATTCCCTTACTTCCCTTTAAAAGTCTAACATTATCTCGGACCAGAAATAAAATGTGTGCGTTTTTTTATAATATATATATATATATTATATATATATATATATTATATATATATATTTTATAATATATATATATATATTATATATATATATAATATATATATATATATATATATATATATATATATATACAGTCCCTGGCCAAATTATTAGACGCACTCCTGTTTTTTTTAAATAATTAATTGTTTTATATAAATTTTTATATGCAACACTTTCACGTTTAAACATAGATACAATGGATTTTTAATGAGGAAATTTATTATATATTTTGTATTTGAGTTTATTTTTCACACATGGCAACACAAAGTAAATAAATTCTCACACGAACGTAAACAAGTCTAAACCTGCTCGAGTCGCGTTCGCGCATGCTTCAATTGCGGATGAGTTTCTGTGGGTTAATGTGCTTTGTTTGTTAATTTAGCAGTTTTATACTACGCAGTTATTTGTTTATTTCATGCGCGGCGTTTAAATAATCAGTTTGTACACTTTCAGCATGGGTAAAAAGGCGATTTTTTTTTCACCATGTAAGAAAGCAGATGTTAGGCCCTTGTGAATGCAAAATTGTTTTCAAACCGCGAAATATCACGAAGGTTGAAAGTTTCTGTACCTAGTGTACGGTGCATAAAGAAGAAAATTGAGTCAAGGGAAGAATTGAGCCCAAAAAGAAAGAAAAAAATGCGGCAGAAAGCTTATTTTCGCCCCAAGGTCAGAAAGATCTTTAAAAAAAATTTGCCTTGAGAACAGATTTGCTACCAGAAAAGTGATAAAATCATAACTCCAAGATATTGATGTGAATGCTTCTGAACGCACTGTTCGAAGAAAATTAAAAGATTTAAATTTTAAGACCTGCTGCAACGCTAGGAAGCCCAAGTTAACTCTTGCAATGAAAGCAAAGCGTCTGAATTGGGCCAAACAGTGGCGTGATAAAGATTTGGACTTCTGTAGATTGGTACGTTGTTATAATTTATTCACAAACAAAATGTTTAACCATTTTCTATGATTACAGAAGGAACAGCAAAGATGTTTATTTATTATTTTTTTATTTTTGACAGGTCTGCTTCAGTGATGAAAGAACGTTTGAAATTTTGCAGAACAAAGCTCAGTTTGAGCGTCGTCGTTGTGGGGAAAAGTTTATTCTGACTGTGTTGTGCAGACTGTGAAACACCCTACGAAAATAATGATTTGGTCAGTCATCAGTGGCAAGGGTACTGAACGTCTGTACGTGGTTAAAGGTATGATGCGGCAAGACCAGTGCAAAGATGTCTTGCAAAATCACTTGATTCCGCAGCTGGAAGAATGGTTTCCAAATGGAGAAGCATACATTTCTATGCAAGATGGAGCTCCCTGACATACATCTCGGTACATGAAAACTTTTTAAGCAGAACAAAATATCCTCTGTTGGATAGGCTGGGTAATAGTCCTGATATGAACCCAATTGAAACCGTTTGGGAGCTAATGAAAAGAGAAGTGGCTAAAGATGTGATTACAAATAAAACGCAGCTCTCAGAAAGAATAATTCACGTGTGGAATCATCCTCCTCAAATGCAGGAGATAATACAGTCTTGTATTGATAGCATGCCACTCAGAATTGAAGCTCTCATAGCGGCTAAAGGGGTGGCTCAACAAAATATTAATATTTAATTATATTTGTTCCTGTTTTCTTTCAAGAGTCAAAAAATACACATTTTTTTTCTTTAATAATGAAGTTTTATTTGTGATAATAAAAGATTATTAAATGGACAACCAAAACACATACACTATATATGAAAAATACAAAACACCTGTATAGTATCACCTGATAATTAATATTTTTCATAAAATCTTATAGTGCGTCTAATAATTTGACCATTGAATGTATATATATATAAGGAGAGATAGAGAGAAGAATAATGCAAAAAAAATCTGAAAAGTAAACTCAATGGGATATTAGACAGAGATCAAGAATATCATAAAACAATGAGATTACTGTCCTTAATTTTAAAAATAAATTGTAGTCTTTAAATACAGTATACGTGATATTGCGGTAGCCCAATGGTAAAGGACATAAACACAATGTTGGCGTTCCTGAGTTTCACGTTTCACGATCGAGTCCTGATGCCACTATTGACTTGTTTTAAGCATTTTAAATATATCATGGCTAAAGAGCTTCAGAATGGTGTGTTAAGTAAATTAGGAAAACTATATGCTAGCTGAAGTGACATTCTAGAGACTTGATAGTGGTTCAAAATTGAGGTTGGTCATCAATAACCCCCTTGCGTTTCTTAAAATTATCACTTTAATAACATTAACTCTTTCAAATTAATATGGGATACATTTATGCTAGATGAACACAAACACAGATATTTGAATTCTTCAGGTCATTGAGATTCGATGTAAATAAATCGTTATACTTTTAAATACGTAAGGCATGTTTCATTTTCCGTGAAATTTTGGAACTTACACTATATTAAAAATTATTTTGGGGAACAACGGAGAATTTTTACAATTCAAATATTCTGGCAAAAAAATTAAAAAATAGAACATTTTATATCTAAATCATTTCATGCAACTTTTGGTATGAAGGGTCGACGTGATAAAAGTCATCATTAATTGCATTAAATATATATATATATATATATATATATATATATATATATATATATATATATATATATGTGTAATAATTCCCTCTAGCATCCTTTTAATTAAGTCTTTTAATAATATTGAAATAATATTTCAATTATTTGTTTCGAAACTAACACCCTGATCTTAATCGTAATCGATGAATATTATTGCATCAGAAATCCCTGTCCTGCCCATTCTATCTAATCAGAACTACGATTACGTAATCATCACGCGCTTGCTCTGTTGGTATAAAACAAAACCCTTTGTGTAATCTCGCGCTCTTCTCTCTTCCTTTTTGCCGTCATCATGTAACAATGTACAAAGCTGCTTTTCATGTTGTGCCCTCCACGATGTTGCTATTGTTTGTTCCCTGTCCGCTTTGCTGTAATATCGCCACCAATTTGTGGGTCTCGTCAACGTGAAAAAGTATAGCAATGTTGTCCTAAGCTTTTGATGTGTGTTCAAAATAAAGAAGATGAACTCTCACTGAAGATGTGTTTAATGAAAACCTACTAACACTCGAAAAAATACTACACTCGGCCAATATTTTACACACACACACATATACACTTACACACACACACACACACACACACACACACACACACACACACACACACACACACACACACACACACACACACACACACACACACACACACACACACACACACACACACACACACACACACACACACACACACACACACACACATATATATATATATATATATATATCACGTTTTGGAGAAATTTTTGGATTGACAGGAGAAATGCAACAGGCGGCCGTTTGTCTTATTATATATATATTTTTTTTCAATATTCAGTAAAGAAGTCTGAACTCCACGCCATGTCAAAAACGACAGCTCTCTCAGCGTGTTGATCAGCATCGATCGAGTCCTAGTACACGTGTCTTCTTTAAGTCTGGCGAAAGTAGTAGTCAAAGTTCCTATGCAGGAGGTCTGTTGAGTTGTCCTGGTAGGAAGTTTACCCCAACTGACACTTGAGGGGATGGGAATTCATCATAATTTCCCCCCTCCGCATGGCTCGTACAACAACAGGGACAGGATCACTGATGACACAACGATGACTGAAAACTTAGGTATATTGTTTTTTTAAAATTTTATGAATTACTTTGATAGTCGTCATGGCGTGGAGTACCTAATAATATGTTACAAAAATACTCAAAATATTTCCGATTAAGTGGTTACAACCGAAAAGAACAATATCACAATCACTAATTATTACAGCAATATATTGTTGATATTTACAAAGCATGATAACATATTTCGAAATAATACAATGCTATACTAATGAAGGTGTTAAAGAGATATGAAAATTCTTCATTGAATACCCTGAAAAGTGGAAATTTACATCAATATAGGTACGGAACTCAATTTGTCTCAACTGGAACAAGGTATATTTTCACAATTGTAAGTAACTTGTTTAAGACATAAGTATACAATAGCAGAAATTGGGTTTTCATTCATGACTTAATCTTAAATTATCAGGGGAACACACACACACACAGAAACATCTTAATTTAGAAATATGGAAAATATGGGAATCTTTCTTCTCCAAAGAATTCGGTTTATTAATTTCATAAGTGACTTCCGAACATTGCTTTATTATCTCATAAAAGAGCGAGTACTTCAGCCGGTATACTTTTAATGTATCAGAAAAAACAAAACAGAGTATTTTAAAAAAAAAAAATACTAAGATAAAAAAAAATTCATACGGCCCGAAAAGGGGAACTCAATTTCCTCGTATTAGGATACTGGAACTCTTCATACACAAGATCACCTGGGTTGAATTTTTTTTCAATACAGCGGGAATCATATCTAATCTTATTTTTAATATGATAATCTATTGTTCTCTGCAAGGCCAATCCACGTGCTTCATCAACAGGTTCATAGTAATTATTCTGATCTATAGGTGATTGATATGGATAGAGACCAAATATCAAGTATGCTGATGGGTATTTAGTTATTGAGTGTGGAGTTGAGTTATATTCATTACACACTTGGTCTAGTAGTTTTGTTAAAGGAATTTTAGTAGATGAATCATTTACCTTGCATTTAAGTCTAGTAACAAGATATTGATTGACACGTTCATTTTTACCATTTCTTTGAGGGTGATGAGCTGAAGTTAACAAGTAGTTAATAAGGAATTTTTTAAATCTGGAAGAAGTAAACGCACCATTTCTATCAGTTAATAATTTTTCAGGAATTTGGATTTGAAAGATTTGTTTTAATATATTTGCATAGGTTTCAGAATTTTCATTTCTTGAAGGAAAAGCCCACATATATCTTGTTTCATGGTCAATCACAACGTGCACAAATTTTTTTGTAGAATTATAATAGTTGAAACCTCCAACACAGTATCCACAGATATATACTCAGAAGGTTTATTGGTAGTTGGAACTTGTTGCTGTAACCCAAATTTCCTTTGTTTCCTTTTTTTTGTTTACCGTGCAGTGTTTAACAAATTCACTAATATCAGTTATAATGTTAGGCCAATAGAATTGAAGTGAAATTAAATTCACCATTTTTTGAACACCAGGATGACCAAACTGCTTATGAGCTTGATTCAACAGTTTTAATCTTAATGAAAATGGAAGTTTTCTTTTTAATTACTATTGCATCTTTGATCTCATGTTATTTAGGTAAACAAAGATTATCATTCTTTTGATAATTTTTAATTTCATTAATGTCAAGCAAATGATTTGAATATTGAAGGTGATGAGCAACCGGATGCCTGGATAACATATCTGTTTCAATGTTAGTAGAACCCTTTACATATGTAATTTCATAATCTTACATACTTAGCTTTAATGACCAGCGGAATAATCTACCTCTTAAATTTTTAACATTTTTTTAGCCAAACAAGAGCTGCATGGTCAGAATGTATGATACATTTTTGGCCATGTAGGTAGTAAAAAAATTATCTAAAGCATATATTATTCCAAGACATTCTAACTCAGTTATAGCATAATTGTTTTCGTAGTCTCTTAAGTTTCTAGAATGGTAAGCAATTGGGTGTAACTCATTTGAGGCATCAGGTTGTTTCAACACAGCTCCAACACTTTTTTGTGATGCATCAACGGAAACATAACAAGTTAAGTCAGGATCATACAAATGTAAAATCGGTTTCATTACTAAACTTTCTTTTAGTTTCTCAAATGCCTTTTGGCATTCATCAATCCAATTAAACTACGAATCCTTTTTTAGTAACATATTTTAATTACTACTTTTACATTATTTGGCGGTTTCAACTTTTTGATAATGTCGATATTTGTATCAATTGGAGTAGGTTTACCCTATTCTATTTCATATCCTAGAAAGTTAATTTTAGTTTGGGCAAAGACACATTTAGATAGTTTCAATTTAATATTTTCTTTTTGGCAAATGTCAAAAATTGTCTTCAGAAGATTCCAATGTTCTTTTTCTGATGAAGAAAAGACTATGGGGTATCATCGAAATAATTGCAAGCAAAATCAATTTTATATTTAGTTAATATTCTTCGAATTAATCTATTAAAAATTGCAGGGACTACCTTAATTCCAAATGGTAATCTGCACCATTCATATAAGCCAAAGTTAGTGAAGAAAGCGAGTTTCTCAGTATCCTTTGTGTGAATTGGTACAGGCCAATAACAGGAAACTAAGTCTAAAGTTGAAAAAAAATTTTCTCGGGCTAACTTGTCTAATAAACTATCCATAATAGGCAATGGTTCAGAATCCGCTTTACATAAAGCATTTAATTTTCTGAAGTCTATACTAAGTCTGGTATTTTTACCTTCATCGCGTTCAAAAGCTAAAGTCACTGGGGCTGAATAGGGACTATTACTTTCTTTAGTTAACCCAGCTTGCAATAATTAATCAATTTGACCCTTAATTTATTTTTCATGAATATGAGAAGTACGATAATGTCTGAGATGAACTGGTAAGTCAGATTTGAGTATAATTCTTTGAGGTTCAACTCTTAATTGACCTACATCATACTTGTCTTTAGAAAAAAATGAATCATAATGGGAAAGTATTTCTCTTAACTCACACCTATTCTCTATGACAATCTGCGTAGAACATTTTGATCCTCAGAGATCTGAGAATGAGGAGGAGTTACATATGTTTTTTCGTTTATATGTAAAGAATATTTTCGTTCATTTTTGTATTTGTTTATTTTATTTACAATATTTCCATTTTGTTTTATTTGTATATGACTGCAATCAATAGTAAGGTTAAATTTTGATAGTTCTGGTAGTCCAAGTATACGATAGGGTAAAGTGTGATCTACAACATACATCGTTACTAATTTAGAAATAGCACCTATTTTTAGATAAAATGAACACATCTTACTAAGATTAATTGTACTCTGGGTTTGTTGTACAGTTATGCTTTGAGTATTTTTCTTCTTTAACTGGTGCTTACTTACAAAATTATGAGATGTAATGGAGATAGTTGAGCCTGTATCAAGGATACATGGTACGGGTTTCTTTTTAAGATATCCAGATATTTCCAATAATTGTCAAATTTGGGATTCTTCCGTTGGAGGATCAACATTTGTTTTCAAAGGTATTTGAGGGGATACTTGTATTGCAGAGAGTCTGAATGGACAAATTTGAGCCCAGTGATAGGCATTTTGAATCCCCTGGCACTCGCAAAACCTACACGGGTTAGGTGGTAAGTTACTCTGAAAGTCCATTTTCGGACTGTTTAACGTCCTAGGAGTTTGGTTAAGAATCTGACTTTGTGCAAACTTATTTGGTCTAAAATGTCTAGGTTTCCAATTTTGGTAGTTTTCCCTAAAAACATAAAATATTGGGGTTCTACAATTAATATGATTTTCAATTTTGTTCTAATTACTGTTTTGAGTTTTTAATAATTTAGTCGCGGTTACTATCCATTCTGTCGGGTTACAAGGAAGCTTATAGTGAGTAACTGCCTTAAATTAATGGATAAGCAATCTGTTAATCCTGATATTACAGATATGGATAAATTTTGTTGTCTGCCAATTTCAATTTTTCATGGAAGTATTGAGCAATTTCCTTTCCATTAACATTTTTTTGCGTGAAATCATTTAAACTAGTAATTGATGGGGCACAGGATATTGTTCTGTTAGGAAACAAGTGAATTTCTTGGATGGATTACATTAATTTTATCATAAAAATTAATGTAATCCGTTAAGACACTGTTCTTTAAATAGATATATTGGTAATTTTCCAAAAATAATCTAGGTTTAATTTTTGAAATTTATCATTGAAGTATTTTAACCATGAAACTACTTGCATATAAATATTTGGATCAAAAGCTATTAATTGGTTTGGTTGATTTAAATGTTTTTCAGAAGTTTGAGCTTTTGATATATTACTTGTTTCCGTTATATTTAGTTTTTACCACCACGTAACTGCATAAATAGTTTAAGAATAGAATAAATAAAATTAAAATTTAATACACCGAAAAACAGTATCAAAAAGTTTTACATATCATCAAACGATCACAATTAAAAATAATTATACGCAAAGGAAATCAATGCAATTTAAAAAAAAGTACCTTTACCAAAATATAAGAAATCAAATAAAGATACCAAATCAAGCATTAACTTATTCAAACTTTCTAACGAATGCAAGCCACACACAATATAATAAATTTACCATAATATAGAATTCTAAAAAAGGGTATAAAGGGTGTTTTTTAGAGGTATAGAACTTTAATCTGCAATAAAACAACGATGTATTATTCGATTGACATGAACTTCTTTCTATTCAAAATATAGTCTTGTGGCATTACATTTTAATGATGATTTCTGGCATAGGACTGCCACGGCTGGCTCGGTAGTCCAATCTAGACGTCCAATTTTCGATGACTTTTTACATTTGTGGCCGTATATCGGCAATAACACGGCGAATGTTGTCCTCCAAAAGGTCACGCGTTTGTGGCTTATCCGCATAGACCAATGCCTTTACATAGACCCACAGAAAGTAGTCTAGAGGTGTTAAATCACAAGATCTTGGAGGCCAATTCACAGGTCCAAAACGTGAAATTAGGCGGTCACCAAACGTATCTTTCAATAAATAGATTGTGGCACGAGCTGTGTGACATGTTGCGCCGTCTTGTTGGAACCACAGCTCCTGGACATCATGATTGTTCAATTCAGGAATGAAAAAGTTAGTAATCATGGCTCTATAACGATCACCATTGACTATAACGTTGTGGCCGTCTTCGTTTTTGAAGAAGTACGGACCAATGATTACACCAGCCCATAAAGCGCACCAAACAGTCAGTTTTACTGGATGTAACGGTGTTTCGAGATACACTTGTGGATTAGCTTCACTCCAAATGCGGCAGTTTTGTTTGTATGACGTAGCCATTCAAATAGAAGTGCGCTTCATCGCTAAACAAAATTCGCTTATGAAAATCGGAAACAACGGCAATCTCGTTTTGGGCCCATTCGACGAATGTACGCCTTGCTTGATCATATTTAAAATGTAATGCCACAAGATTATCTTTCGAATAAAAAAAATCATGTCAATCGAATAATACATCTTTCTTTTATTGCAATTTAAAGTTCTATACCTCTAAAAAACAACCTATATAAGCAATACTTTTTTATTTTAAAGTAACTCATCAGATGGAAGTTATGTGAATAACACCAGGAAAAATGTGTTATCCAACTTACTCCCAAACCCCTGTACTCTAAATGCCTTTCTCTATACTTGTTTTTAAATTAATTCAATGATTCATAATTTGATAAAAATGTACGTTGTTTTGACTTAAGATATCCGACTATCCTAAAATCATGATTTTTTTTAAAAATTGATAAATTTTGCTTATGATTTTATTCTACAGGTCATCATATTACCTTAGTAAAAATATCAAGTTTTTTTTTTATTTTCCATTCATTAGAACAAAAATTACAAGTCGTTAGTAAAAGTAATGGGAACCTTATACAAGATGCACATTTTTAAAATGCGTTTTACTCGACTTGATAAAAAAATTGGTCAAAAAATTTTGAAAATAGTTTGCAGAAATTTTTTGTGTATGTTCTGTACAACAGTAGAAGTGTTTTGACTTTCAGATTTATCAGTCATTGTTTTATATTAAAATTTACAGTCCTTTATGTGAATAAAATCACTGTCTTTTTAAGCAATTTCATATAATCACTAATATAAAGTGCTCTAGTTTTTTTAAAAATTAAAATTTATCCTCTTCTGAAGGTCATTTCAAACATGAATAATAAAGTAACGCATCAAAATTGAAAAATTGAGAATTTTCTCATAAAATTTTTATACGGAGCATGTCCTGTTTATGTATTTTTTTTACATTTTTACCAGTTGTTTTCCCATTTTAATAATAATAATTTTTTTTGCTTTCATTTTTAGGATTTTTTCCTTAAATTATACTAAATAAATCTAAAAATCTTAAATAAATCTCCATATTTCCATTTGTTTAAAAAAATTTGTCGCAAGTAGTTGGGTACCTTAAGACATTAAGACACCTTGACTGTAAAGCTCGGTATATATATATATATATATATATATATATATATATATATATATATATATATATATATATATATATATATATATATATATAATTCATGAATATAGTCTTCCGCCATAAGTCTAATACAAAAAAATTGAGATTGTTTTCGTTGATACAAACACAATAAGGGATTTTAATTTCTTCGTTGTAGATCATTTGCAATATTTTTTTAAATACTGTAGCCTTTCAAGCACATTATTCTAGATCAGTCACAATAGAATGTCTATTGAGCAGAAGTGTTCAACTTTTATTTTCTTTTTTCACAAAAAAAGGAAGGCCTTTTTGGATAATTGTACAACTTTTAATCTTTCAGACATTAAACTGTTATTCATTTAAAGGGAAAATAAAGTTTTCTGTTAAATATTTAAGCTTGTTAAATGCTTATTCTTTAATGGAACAATTTAAAGGTTTTCTCTTAAATATTTGGCATCAAATCTGAACTTGTTTATCGAATAAATAGCAGATATTCTGAAACCAGCGTCATTGCAGACCGTACTAGAAGAGATTCTCCGTGCTCGCTGAGAGTCCCAGCTCCAGCTACAATTCTTATTGAAGGAAAATTGTTTTTTTTCTGAACAGATGAATGTGTCAAAAAGTACAATCTGTCACATAAACTACGAAGACCTTAGACAAAAATGCGGTCAAAGAATAAGTTTTTTTTCTAGCAATGAAATTAAAGTGTAAACGTACCTTAAAGCAAAAATGCCCTTAAAGTGGTGTGCTCATAATACCAAAAGACAAATTCAGTCCACTAAAATGGAAAGTTTACCAAGAGAATAAATATAAGATAAAAATAAGAACACCGAGTTTATCAAACAGCAACTAAAATGGTCTGATGGGGTGTGAGCTATAAATTTTCATTTGCTGTAGCATTCAGCTATAAAGCTATATTATTTTGCTATAAACTTTCATTTTGAAAAAAAGGACTTAAAACCACAGCCAAATTTTATCAAGACACTATAACAGAGTCAATAGTGAAGCCCTGAACACAAACTTTTATAATGGAAGTGAGTGGACATTACACCAGAACTTTATACTCTTGCACATAAAGAAAAACAATCCAATGGTGATTGAATGGTGCCAAACATCATAGAAAAAAAGTTGGGCCAATCTTGTTTTAAATCCACAGTCTCCAGTCGTTTGTGTTTATATATATAAATCCACTTTACTCTAAATTATAGTCAGTATTGGATCCAAAGGTAGGCTAAAATGGCATCCCAGTTTGAAAGGTCTTAAGCAATCTATGAGGAAGAAAACATGACTTGATTACACATGGATGAAGTACATTCCTTGATAAATGATTGAACACATATACTTATATCTTTGTTGAATTTAAAAGATGATCATTTTTATTAAGATGGACACAAAATTAAATTTAATAATAAATTTAAATTGAACTTAATAATTATTCAGAAATATTTGGGTTTATAGAATATATATATATATATATATATATATAGCCAATGGTATAAAATGCGCATTTCAATACGAATAATGTGTATTTGTTTGCTTTTATTCAAGAACAGCATTCCCCTCTGACATTTAAATGAGTGTTAATACTATGAAACTGATATATGCGATTAAATTTGATCGCAAAGTCTAATAGAAAAAAAACATGGAATTTTACATTGAATACTATCCAATATGATAAAAATAGTTACATAATTTATTACCAAGAAATGAAAGTTTAAGGATAAAAAACAAGCCCATTAAAAATAACTAAATGTAACTTTTAGGTTCTTATATAGTGAACATTTTTACATTCTTGTAAATTGAAAATAAATTTAAATACTGAAGTCAGATATGGAAATGTTATAGATTGTTTTACCAATAAAAGATGTTGACAGCTACATAATTGCAGTAAATATTCAAACGGATTTTTCCCATACATCCAGCTCTTTAAGTATGTGTTACTGCTAAAACTAAATGAGGTGTTGGAATTACTTTTTAAATAATTCTTCAGACATGATGAAGGAAGTTTTGAAGCATTGAAGAAATTTTTATTCTAAAATGATTTCAAATTTGTTTCTCAATTAAATACTATAGTTGAAAATATGTTATAAATGAACACTGGTTTAAAAAAAAAGAGTAATACAACGCTTAAGTTGAAAATGATGTCCCCAAATGTTTTTAAAAGTATTTGGAAATCATTGTGTACTTTTAATTTGACTGATGATGTACAGTCGACTCTCGATAATTCGAACTTTCGATAATACAAACCTCTCGCTAATTCGAAGTATATGCTCAGCCCCTAGAAAAACTCTTGATATTTCGAACAAAAACCATACGTTTTGGTACTCTCAATATTTCGAAGTAAAATTTGTGGTTGGCCAGACTACAACACGTGATAATTCGAAGTTATTCTATAAAACTCTCGATAATTCGAACCTTCAATATTATGAAGTTAGATTCACTTCCTGTACCTAATTATCCCACTAGCGGTTTTTTTACTGAACTTATTTTCAGTCCAAATTGTGCATGTTGATAGAATAACTCATGTGTTAATTATATTTCCTGTATTTACTAAGCAAAATTTTGATTTATTCCTAAGAAATCTGTTTTTTTCTTTTCCCGTTCATACCCAAGCTTTAGATGGACAAAGAAAAAAACTGCTTTCTTTTTTATTCACTGTGCATTAATGTGGGATGCTTCCTTTTACAAGTATTGCACAATAATTTTGATTTGCGTTGAGTATTTATTACTTATAATGAGTCACATTTAAACAGATGGTTTTTTTAAAATAAAGTACTCAAACTATATCCAAAATAATTCAGCAGAATTGTTTTATGGCAGAGAAATGAAAGCGAGAAGTAAAACCTTTATATAAAAATGTACGTGGCAAAGACAGGAGAGACAGGGATTTAACTTTATTCTATTAGTTTTTTTAAGAAAAAAAAGAGTGGTAATGTGCCACTAAGAATTGCTCCACGTTCCGTAGGTGTCGACCCCTGCTATTAAGTATACCCCGTAGCTGAGTGTGAACTGTGAATATGCCTTGTCTGCATTTTAGATTCCAAATTTTAAATTAAAAGTATTATTGTACTAAAATTGGGGTGATATACGTTTCCTACCTGTTAATTTCGATAAACCTTTGGCCACTACTTTACACCTCACCTCAGTGTAGACTTATCACGCCAAATGAAAGACATGTCTTCCTTTAAAAAGTTTAAGTGCTTACAAATTTCTGAAAAGCAAAAGGTGATAGAATCAGTTGAAGAAGGTGAGAGGAAGGTAGATGTAGCCCCAAAGCATTTGAAATCCCACTGAGCTCGCTCTCCAGTACTCTGAAGAATAAAGAGAAAATATTTTCATCGTCGAGTAGAGTGAAAAAACGCGTTAGTAAAGGTAATTTTCCACGTCTGGAACAGTGAATAGTTTCATGGATGAAACAGTGTCCAGGACAGAATATTCCGATGGGTGGCTCTTCGTTGAAGGAAAAGGCTAAAGCATTCACCAAAGAATTAGAAATTGAGTTTTCGGCTAGCGAGGGATGGCTTACAAATTTTAAGAAAATGAATGGAATAGTCTTCAAAAAAATGTGCAGGGAAAGTTCAAGTGTCGACATTAACGTTTGTTCTAAGTGGCAGAACTCGCTTTCGGATCTAATAAAGGAGTACGCACCACGTGACATTTTCAACAGGGATGAAACCAAACTATTTTTCAAGTGTTTGACAGAAAAAACATTTACATTCAAAAAAGAAAAATGCCATGAAAGAAAACAAAGCATGGATAGGTTAACTATTTTACTGGCTGTAAACATAGACGGCTCAGAAAAGATTACTCCTGTCGTCTTAGGAAAATCTGCAAAACCTCGGTGTTTCAAGGGCATAAACTGGTTCACTATCAAATACCGCTCAAAAAAGAAGGCATGGATGACCACCGAACTCTTTAATAAATGGTTGGTATCACAGAACTCGGATATGAAAAGAGAGAAATGACGCATTCTCTTATTTTTAGACAACTGTACTGTGCACAATAACGCACCACCTTTATCAAATGTAAAACTTCAATTTTTCCCTCCAAACTCAACCTTCAAACTGCAGCATCATACATAATTTTAAAACTATTTATTGGCGTGAAGTTGTTAAAGGCTATTTCGGATAACCTCAAAAGTCAGCAGAATGTAACTACTATTTCAATTTTAACAGTTTTGAACATGATTGAAAAGGCTTGGAGAGCTGTTACTCCTTTGACAATTCACAGCTGTTTTCAAATGTCAGGCTTCCCCTCGCCGAATCTGGTTAATGTGGACGATACACTTACTGAATTTAATTCTGAACCCTCCCTTTGGGAAGCTCTTCCAGAACAAGATTTGACGTTTGAAGACTACGTGTTGGTTGACACGGACATTGCTGTATGGGGAGCTCTATCTGACGCTGAAATTGTGGATTTGGACCACAACAATACAGAAAGTGATGAAGACGAATTGGAGGAGTTGACTCCGGTAACTCTGTCAGAAGCTAAAGTGTCATTAAACAAACTACGCAACTTTTTCCTTCAAAATGACGTTGATGCAGTAATTTTACAGGCTTCATTTGTTCAAGAAAAATATTTTGACAGAGTTAGATTGAAGGCCTTAAAACAATAAAAGAGAATAGAAATTTTCGACAAAAGGGATTAATTATATTTAGTATGTATATTCTTTTAATAGTTGTTTTCAAGACATAAGTGCATTCTTTTAATATAGGACTTTTAAATTCTGTTTTATTTTTATACTGTAAAAAATGTACTCTAAAAAAATTAGGTGCAATTGTTGCTTTATTACATAGTTTTAAATTTAAATGTGTAAGAAAAAAAAACTTATCTTCGTGTATTTTGAGAGTTTTTCCTACCCTCTTGATAATTTGAAATTCTTCATTGGTCTCTCCAACTTCGAATTATCGAGAGTCGACTGTATATATATATATTCTGCCCATAATTATAGAATAAACAAATCTGGGTGCTGTTTTAATTTCTTTCAAAAAATTAAACACGTCATTTTAAAACCCTGAAATAAAGTAAAATAAGCAGTAAGACATGCTGAAAAAAATAAATTCAATAATTTGTAGTCAATTAATTATATGCAAGTGAAGCAATTTTTTAGTTCTTTTTCATTCCGAAGTAATATAAAATAACCTCATTTTTAAAATACATTTATGGCACGCAAATCAATATTATGCAGTATTTTAATCAACTGAAGAACCATGTTCCTTTTCATATATGGAATATATACATTTTTTACTCACATCAATTATAATTTCAAAAATTAATTGGTCTGTTTCAAATTTAATTTCAACCCATTTAAGACCTTTGTCACATGTACAGTGGTGGCCAAAATTGTGGACATTTTTTAAAACCGCTATGATTTTTAAGCTTGTATGCTTATAGATCAGTGCTTCTCAAACTTTCTATACTTGCGACCCAATTTTCAATAATAATTTACCTCGCTCCCCCCTCCGAATAATTACAATGCATTGAATTCAATAATAACATACTTTTCCGTAAAACTGTAATACAAATTTAATTGTAAACCTTAGAAATTCACAAGATAAATATTAAATTTTGTATATAATTTTATGACATGCCCATAGGGGATCACTGGTAATTATTAAACTTGTTCTTAACTTAGTATTGTTAAATTAATTATAAAAAACAATGTGCCGTACTGATACATTTGTGAGTGTATTATATCAATGTAAACATGTATTTCAGTTTTTATTATGTCAGAATCTGTGTGTGCTTTTTTTGCTTCCTTTCAGTAAATTAATAATTTTTTTTTTAAAATTATCTTTTATTTTCGACGAACTCACGCCTCCCTTGTAGGGTTATCCCGCCCCCATAATGGGTCGCACCTCACAGTTTTCGAACCACTGTTATAGACAATTATGTGTTGCAGAAAATGTAGTCTTTTATATCAGTTTAAAGAGAATTTGATATTGAATTCATTACAAAAACCAAATATTTGCAACGCAAAGAAAGTTTTACTCAAATAACTATCGGTATACATTAGATACTGATGATATTAGTGAGTTATCAGTGCTTAGTGAGGCAGCATTTATTTTTTATTAAAGCTTTTCAGCGACGTTTCATTGAGCTGTAAATAGTTTTAAACTCTTTTTTCGTAATTACATGATACCAGGACACATTTTTATCCTCATTAGTACCTTTTTTATTTCATATGTTCCTAATTCGGACCACAGCTTTCAAACGGTGCCAAAAGGTTTCGATATCATTGAGGTCAGGACTGTTTTCTGGCTAGAATAGCAACTCAATGATCTTACAACAATACCAATCTTTCGATTAATTTACTGTGTAACAAGGAACAGAATCTTGCTAAAAGTAAATTACGACTTTCTTGACTAAAAATGCCTTATGGAAGGTTGCCTATGAATAGATGCCTAACATAAGTTAGAAGTTTGGATTCACGAAAGGTGTTAATGATTTTTATTGGACGGCTCATCGATGATATGGCGACGACAGATAACATCTGCTGATATGCAATACCAATAAAACTATGTGGATACTTCAAAACGGCATGAATGCAATCAGGATGTAGAAGTTTTCCTATTCAACGCCTGACATATTTTAGGTCATCAATACCAAATAACCTACCGATAATCTTAGTGTAATCCATACATTTATCTAGCAACCACTCATCATTTGTTTAATCAATGTGATGCTTTGACCAATATAGGATTTTTTCTAATATCAACTACTCTTCTGATTGTTTTTGAACTGGTAGAAAATCCAGCATCATTTAGATAATTTCTGATGACCATTGATGGCATTCATTTATCTTGGAGACATGAATTTCATTCTACTGTCATAAAAAGATGTGGTGCACCTTTTTCGGCTTTTTACTGCTTTGTTTCTTATCAAATATGTTTACTGACATTTTAAACAAAGATTTCAGTATTCAGTTTTAGTACCTGATTCGCCCACTTGTGTTGCAATTTTAACGTAGGAATCACCACTTTCTTGTCGCACATTTCTTTCTAGGTTTCCAAATTCTCTTTTATTTGATATCATTCTTTTTTTGCTAAATATCATTGTTGTCTTAACCAGGAAAAAGTCCTGATCTCAATCATATCGAAAACTTATGGCACCGTTCAAATACCCTTGTCCAAATGTGAGGTACCTATGAAATAAAAAAAAACTAATTGAGGATATAGTTGTTTTATGGCATCATGTAATAACAGAGGATGAGCTTAAAACTATTTTCTGCTCAATAAAACATCGAAGCGATGCTGTACAAAAAATAAAGTCTACCCCAGTAAACCCTGATTACTCACTGCTATCATCAGTATCTAATGCATAATGATAGTTAGTGGAGCATAACTTTTTTGTGTTGCAAATATTTGAATTATGTTTTTTTATTTTGAATTTAAGATTAAATTATCTTTAAAAAGTGACAGAACAGAATTTGCATTTTGTGCAACGAAACATTTCTATAAGCATACAAACTTAAGAAACATAACAGTTTTAAAAAGTGTTCACAATTTTCACCACCTCTGTATGTGATCACTTAAAGGAACACGGTATCATATGCGAGATTGCGTTTTGCCTGCCTCAACAGTGTGGTCTTAATTTGGAATAAGTTTAAATTTGTGACGTATTTTATTAATAGTAATGATTTAATGCGAATTTTTAAATGAAGTTCGGCGTAACAGAAAATATCTCCTGGTTCTGAATGAGTTAAGATATATATATATATATATATATATATATATATATATATATATATATATATATATATATATATATTGTGTTTATATTGTGTTGCATACAGAATGATTACCCCATCAACTTCCTGAGAAAATATATAGATCAGAAATATTTCTTAAAAATATTTTTAAACTCGTAAATGCACAAATCCACCACACAACATTAGGTCCACAAAGGCAGCTTGTTAGTAGTCCAGCTGTGAAGTATTTGTGCATTCCACACACAGGATACATTTTAATACACACTTAGACCAATATTTACACGACTACACCTTAAAATTATTTATGACCAATTAAACATTTATGTCCAATCACACATTTATGACCAATCAAATGCTTATCACCAATCAAGCAAGTTTTGTACATGCTTTCTAGTTTGCTTCTAATGCCAAGTGGTCACACTTTAGTGTTAGATCATGAATCGTTTGGATTGACATGGCATTGGTAGATGTTATGAGCAAAATATGGATGTGGTAATTGATATATTAAATATGAAAAGTCGTGCTATATAGGATATGGATTGTATTCTTGTTAGGATACTCTCTGGTGAGTTTTTAATGATTTACGCTTTTCATTTGTGAATATACTGTTTTTTTAATTTGAACATTCGGTTTTTAGAAATTTTAATTTGTATATTCGGTTTTTAGAAATTTTAATTTGAATATTCGGTTTTTAGAAATTTTAATTTGAACTTTCGGTTTTTAGTTTGAACTTTCGGATTTTTAGTTTGAACTTTCGGATTTTTAGTTTGAACTTTTTGAATTTTTAGTTTGAACTTTTGGATTTTTAGTTTGAACTTTTGGATTTTTAGTTTGAACTTTTGGATTTTTAGTTTGAACTTTTGGATTTTTAGTTTGAACTTTTGAATTTTTAGTTTGAAGTTTTGAATTTTTAGTTTGAACTTTTTGATTTTAGATATTTTTATACATATACAACTATTTTTTGTACCTATACAACTATTTTAAAGATGGGTGCATCATCTTGGGCGTTTGATTCACTTATATTATGCACTGAGTTCTTTTTTAATTTTAATATTTTAGTGTTGTAATATCTTTCAGAATGCGATGATGGCGAATAGTTTAATTTTTCAAGTATAATGGTTTAATATTAACTTTTTTTTATCTTTAATTTTTAAAAAATTTTGGAATTTGGATATTTTTCAATTAACTTACCAAGTTGCAATAGGGGAAGGTTGGCGCCATCAAACTAGTTTAACCCCACTTATCGGTCCCAATTCGAGATTGCACTTGGATATTTTATAAATTTTTATTTTATTTTATAATTTTTTAATTTTGTTTGAAAACGATGGAATTTTATCTTTTATATTCGCCATTGATATTTTGAAATGGGATTTAGTATTATAAGATTCATATATTTCAATTTTTCAATTAATAATTGTGATTGATTTTATATATTTAAATATTTTTCATTCATATGTCGGGCTGCTTTGCGCCTGCATGTGTATGAATTCACTGGTATATAATATCTTAATGATTCGAATAATTTTTAAGACCATAAATATATAGTTGATTTTGATTTCTTAATAGAGTCAGAATTTTAGCTATTGATAATATATTTTGTTTATATTTGATTACTTTTTAACTATTGTGTTTTTTTTTTTTAAATTTTCTTATTATGATGTTTGATTTTTCAATGTTCATTTTTTAAATACATTTTAATGGTATTTCAATGTTTATTTTCTTATATACATATCTATAAAAAATATATGCTGTCTCTGAGTCATGAGCAGTTGAAGGTTTTACGATTAAGCATTTAGTTTTGATTCATGTTGACATGAATATTAATGTTAATCTCATGGTGTGTGATTTATTTTGAGACTTGAGAGTTTAGTTCTGAGTGTGTGGATGAGGAGAATATAAAGTAATTTTAATGAGAAATTTTTATATATATTAACTCAAACATAATGATATTAAAGATTTGTATATTTTTAAAGACTGGCAACTTGGCTTTCAATTTTGATTGTCATTGCTCGGTGGTATAATATGATGGTGTTTGTGCTATCTTCAATTAATTACCATTAGAGAGAGAGAGAAGAATATTTTTTTGGGTATGATGGAATATGATAAAATGAGACAGTCACATAAGAGTGATTTGGAGGAAGATAGATGGCGCAGACAATATGAGACAGCATGCAAAAAAAAAAAAATTATAAATAATATAAAAAACATAATAAAAAACTTTAGCTTCTTGTTCGTTGGTTAATGAGAAATTTATGAAAGTTAGAATATATGATAATGAAAACATTAAGAGATATAAAACGCGTATTATTTGGAATACTGGATTTGTAGGGAATTACTATGATGTATCGAAGTGGAGGAATTATGAAACGAAATGTAATTATTTTAAATATGACGAAACATTTGATAATAAGTATCATAGTGATTCAGATGATTTAAAATTGAGATTTAGAAAATGTGGGGATAAAAGATGCAAAACTTGCCCCATGATGCAACGTGAACAGAATAATGAAGAATCAGAATTTAAGTTCTGTAAAACATTCAACTGCATATATATGTTGACATGTGATGTCTGCGGCTTTAAATATATAGGTCAAACATCAGGAGCTATGAACCTGAGAATTAAACAACATAGATCTGACATTGGAAAAATACATCAACAAAAATATAGGAATAATAGAAATACAACATTTTAATAAACATGGTTTTGAGGGTGTTGCGTTAAATATAATTAAAATTGTTCCAAATAAGATAAATAGACTATGGTATTAAAACGTTTACATCGGTATTTATAATGCTATGTATCCTTACGGATTAAATGTAATTTGAAATAATAAAAATTTAATCCAGGCAGTGAAACAAAATGATAAAGAATCTATTTATAATAGTAGAATTAATAGTAATAAGACTAAAAAGGTTGGTATAGGTGGACGCAAAAAGAGAAAAATAGAGATATAGATACAATTAAAAAGTAAGTAAATAATGTATTACAAGACTTTGAGAATAACTTTAATGTTGGAAAAATAAAGTATTTTTATTTGGACTTAATAAAAAGGAAATAATAATAGTTTTAAATTTATTAAAAAGTATTAGATTAAAAGATAATCATGGATCACACTTGGTAATGGATCTATGCAAATATATTACAAATAGATTAAAAATAAAAATAGACTCTAAGGAGGTTTATAATATAGAATATTGAACTTTGCTATACATGAATAAATCATATAATTGGATACAATTTTCTGAAATATTTGGGAAACACGGATTTATTCCCGATGAAAAATGTATTAATAAAACGAACGTTCAGGTATAATAAAAAATTAGTAAATCAATTTTTATCTATAATAGTATTAAGGAATTGGTAGATAAAAAAGAATGTGGTTGCAATGAATGCAAGAATTACGTAGACGAATATCATGGACACGTAATAACTGGCAACTTAGAAATAGTACTGGATCACACACACACACACAGAAATTAAGAGAAATTATGAGCAAAGGTACTGGTTATCGATTGACTATTTCAAACAGCAATTTAAATGTGAGAAAACAACTATCAGAATATATTAATGAATTTATTCTAAATGTTGCAATTAAATATAATTTACCTACTCAGGCTTTTAAAGAATATGGTTTTCATGTCCTCAAGGACTTAATGAATTTTAATTTTAGAACAAAAATGAAGATTGTTATAGAAAAATTAAAGGGAACAATAGAAAACTTACAAAAACACTTTGTGATTGTCTATGTAGATAAAGTCTCAGGAAATTATGCAATTGTGTGTAAATATTATTATAGTAAATTAATAAATGATCATATACAAAATAATAATGCATATGATGTAAGTAAATTTAGAATGAAAGAAATTAACAACAGATTATTGGCATTTTGTAAACAATTAAATATTTCTCTCTAGCAATAAAATTAAATATCCCCATATATTTCTGACTCTAAATTTCATAAGAATTTAGTGAAATTCCGCAGTGTAACAAATGGGTTCAATACTTATATATTCAAATCGGGAAGAATTTTACAGACCATATTACAAGATACAATAGACAAATTTAAGGACACTTCTATTATAAAAAACAGCCATGATGTAATAAAGGAAGTTGATCAACAAGAGGTATTTTCTGTGAATGGGTTCGATTTCGAAGATTTATTTAACTCCATTAAAATAGAAGATATAATTCAGGTACTTTCAGATGCATATGAGAAATATGATTTGAATAATTACATTAGTTTTGAAAAGTTCAATATACTTATTCGTTTTGTAATACAGGAGAACTTCATTATTTTTTATAACAAACTTTACAAACAAATCAAAGGATTGCCTCACGGTGGCCCAGCGAGTAATATTCTCGCTAACCTGTATTTACACCACTATGAATCGATTCGAAGAAAGGAGCCCTCTTGCCTCTTATTAAGATACATAGATGATTTAATTGTTATAGGTCATGATAGGGAATTTAAACCTAACATTAATTTTTATCCGGAATACCTAAAATTAATACAGACGAATTTTAACTCAAACAAAGTTGAATTTTTAGATTTAGTTTAACTATTATTGACAAAAAATTATACAGCAATATATATGATAAAAGGGAAGCATTTAAATTCAATGTCATAAAGATACCAAACTTCAATAGTTGTCTACATTTATCAGTATTTAGAAATATAATTTTAAATTTTCTGATGAGAAATAATAATTTAACTACGCACAATATTGATAAATTCAAGAATATCCAGAAATTTATATTGTGTTGCATACAGAATGATTACCCCATCAACTTCCTCAGAAAATATATAGATCAGAAATATTTCTTAAAAATATTTTTAAACTCGTAAATGCACAAATCCACCACACAACATTAGGTTCACAAAGTTAGCTTGTTAGTAGCCCAGCTTTGAAGTATTTGTGCATTCCACACACAGGATACATTTTTAATACACATTTAGACCAATATTTACACGACTACACTTTAAAATTATTTATGACCAATTAAACATTTATGTCCAATCACACATTTATGACCAATCAAATGCTTATCACCAATCAAGCAAGTTTTTACATGCTTTCTAGTTTGCTTCTAATGCCAAGTGGTCAAACTTTGGTGTTAGATCATGAATCGTTTGGATTGACATGGCATTGGTAGATGTTATGAGCAAAATATGGATGTGGTAATTGATATATTAAATATGAAAAGTCGTGCTATAAGATATGGATTGTATTCTTGTTAGGATACTCTCTGGTGAGTTTTTAATGATTTACGCTTTTCATTTGTGAATATACTGTGTTTTTAATTTGAACATTCGGTTTTTAGAAATTATAATTTGTATATTCGGTTTTTAGAAATTTTAATCTGAATATTCAGTTTTTAGAAATTTTAATTTGAACTTTCGGATTTTTTTTTAGATTGAACTTTCGGATTTTTAGATTGAACTTTCGGATTTTTTAGATTGAACTTTCGGATTTTTAGATTGAACTTTTTTTAGATTGATTTTTTTGATTGAACTTTCGGATGTTTTAGTTTGAACTTTTAGATTTTTTAGTTTGAACTTTTAGATTTTTTAGTTCGAACTTTTGGATTTTTAGTTTGAACTTTTTATTTTAGATATTTTTTTTTTTTTAATTTGAAATTTCGGATCTCAAATATTTTTTTATTTGAACTTTCGGATCTCAAATATATTTTATACATATACAACTACTTTTTCCCCCTATACATTTTAAAGATGGGTGCATCATCTTGGGCGTTTGATTTACTTTATTATGCACTGAATTGTTTTTAAATTTTAGTATTTTAGTGTTGTAATATCTTTCAGAATGCGATGACGAAATAGTTTAATTTTTTCTAGTATAATGGTTTAATATTAACTTTTTAATCTTTAATTTTTTTTAAAAAAATTGGAATTTGGATATTTTCCAATTAACTTACCAAGTTGCAATAGGGGGAAGGTTGGCGCCACCAAACTAGTTTAACCCTACTTACCGGTCCTAAGTCCGAGATTGCACTTGAATATTTTATAAATTTTTATTTTATTTTATAATTTTTTAATTTTGTTTGAAAAAGATGGAATTTTATCTTTTACATTCGCCATTGATATTTTGAAATGGGATTTAGTATTGTAAGATTCATATATTTCAATTTTTCAATTGATAATTGTGATTGATTTTATACATTTTAATATATATATATATATCCTCATTACGCTCACTATCTCTGTCTTTGTATATGTATATGTATAGCAGTAACAATCTAACTTATAATTCATTTGAAATTAAATTTGATACATTTTTCTTATGCAACTTTTCTCAAAACGATTTACTTCACTTACTGTGTGAGATTTATTGAACCCTATATGTCGTCACATTTATTTTTGGTTCCTGACATAGAAATACTTTAATATTTTATATATGTCTAAACTTGAGGTTATCTGGAACTTAACCTTTCCTTTAAAGCTTTTAGAATTTTCAAAAGATAAATACTATTTTTATCATGTAATTTTAACTTCCCTATCGTTCTCTGTAGCACAATTCCTTGTTTTAAGGATTTGAAGAATTTACACTTTTTTTTGTTCTTATATGAGAATATCGCTTCTATGCTCATATTTTAAAATACGTTTCATAAACTATTTTTGTTCTCACTGCTTCTCTTCTTAACGACTACTTCCAGGAATTATTATATATATAAATAATTCTGAAAATGAGAATATTTTCATATACTTACTTTCGTAAATCTTAATGGGAAGTTAAATAAGTTAAAATTGAATATACATATACGTATATACATATATAATTCATTATTTGATCATTTATTTTCACAGTAACTTAAAATAAATGAGAGCAACATAAAGAAAAACAGCACAAAATGAATAAAGCTACAATAAATGTATTCTACAATATTGGATGCATTGAATTTTAATTTATTACTTGAAATGTGTGTGCAATTTTAATTAATGAGAATTAAAACATTATTATGAAGAATAAGAGTAAGTTAAATTGCTTTTTTACCTAATTCGTGTATATCACTTTCAATAATACACTGAAAAAACGTTTAAATTAAATAACATGTTTTATTCAAAATGAAAGGGAAAAAAATAGCAAAAAAAAGTAATTGCAAACTCTGAATATTTTTAAATTTTACAGTTATGACACGCAGAATTTCCGTTCCTTAAAAAGACAAATGTATTTTTGTTGATTATGATGTAAGCAAAGCGGATAAGGAAGAACATAATTGCTAGCACTCGAGCAACGTTTTAATCTTTGCTGAAACAAATTAAAGTTCCGAGAGTTATGAGACATCATTTTGTTCTTTAAAAGCAACCAGAGACTTGCAAGTAAGAAACAGGTTTTTTATAACTACAAGTTAATGATATGCTAATTGATATGCACTGATACTAAAAAAAAACTGTTCATATATCATTGACGTTGTTCCTCACAAAAGGAGAACATCATGAAAGACCTTTTAAAATATATTTAGAATAAATTGCTTCTTTGTTTAAATTCTATTTTTATGATTATTTTATATCAATTTATTAGTGACGGATGAATCATGTCTTTATTTGAAATTGATATTAGATATTTTTTAATTAATTATTGAGTATCAGTAACAGAAAATTTTAGTAGTTAAAAAAAGGATGAACATATTACCTTAATTTATATAAAAATAATATTTAAATTACAATTAATAATAATAAAATAAATAGTTTCGTGTTTCTATCAGCTAAGAAAAAAATGAAAATAATACTTATTAGTATTTATGAAAATAATTATTGCGAAATTTTCTTTGATTTTGATGTAAAAGTTCTAATTAAAATACTTGACTATAGATTTCGTTTCTTAGGGTTCGTATTTGTTTTTCTTGATAGATAAAATGCTACTACAAAAGAAAATATTTCCATATCTGCATTGTCCTCTTCGTTTTGGAAATTAAGTCCGAACAATAAGTTAAATGAGATTTTACTCTGAGATTAAAATAAAAGTCGTATGGGGAACTTTTTTTTATTTTTGTCTTTATCTATGTTTCAAATCATGTATAACTACGAAGAAGTTGAAAATAAAAATATTATTTATATATGATTACTTCAATTTGTTCAGGATTTTTAAATGATACTTTTGGACATATAATATATTCAACTTAATGTCATGATAAAAAAATCATATTTATAACAATTACTTATTGCATAAATTTTTAATTTAAAATATTTGAATTAATTCTATCCTAAGTGTAGACAAGGAAATATAGGTAGTGCACAACAACAATAATACCTCATCATATTTTTTCTTTGAATAAAGAATAAATCTTCCTTAATATGTAATAAACAATTTTGATAAAAGCCAAGATTTAAGAAAGTAAATGCAGCTTGAATTTGTTCTTTGCTTGAAAATCATTGATGTGGCAAACTTCCAACAAGTATTGGAACAAATGGATAGAAGTTGAAAGATTTAAAAATACAGCTTCAGTTTTTTTCTTATCAAACATTTACGTATATTGTCACGGAGTTCGAAAGAAGTACACAGTTCAATTAAACAAACAATTAGATTTATTCTAACGCTGGGAGCTCGATACAACACTGGACTGAGAACATGCCCAACTGGCGATGAACTCTGCTTTTATACACTTCGGAATATTCGAGAAATACCCAGTATGCACTCTAAAGAATGATCTGGATTCATCTAGAACCTAGAGAAACAAAACATTAAAAACGAGAACAAAATTCCAGTCTTTGGATAAATCTGCCGGGACCGGGATTCGAACCCGAGAAAGTTCAGTTCAACGCTCTGCCAACTCGGCTATCGGGACTTGGTATCGGGACTTATGCGTGCGGTATTGCTCCCCTCGAAAAAGAAGACAGCGCCCCGCTGTCATTTTGTTCAAGGGTCTTTATTCTGGAACGAGTGATGGGTCCTTTGTATGATTCTTTGGGAGGAATATCCTCGGTTTCGATTTGCTCGGCGGGATCATGGTACGGTTTCATACGCAGTACATGGACAACTTCTCTTAGTTTTCTTTTTCGTGAAGCAGGATCAAAATCTTGTACTGCGTAAGTCACGGCTGATAAACGGCGTAGCACCTGATACGGTCCGAAATACCTTCTTAAGAGTTTTTCGGAGAGACCGACTTTTCTCACTGGAGTATAAATCCATACGAGATCTCCGGGAGCGTAGGATACCATTTGGTGTTTGGAATCGTAACGTCGACGATCTTTGTCTTGAGCTCTCAGAGTGTGCACTCGGGCTAGCTGTCGTGATTCTTCGGCTCTGGCTGCTATCTTGGTGATGTTATTGTCATCAAAATCGTTAGGACAGAATGGTAGCATTGTATCTAGTGTCGTTTCCGCTTCACGACCATGAAGTAAATAGAACGGCGTAAAACCTGTGGTCTCTTGTTTAGCGGTATTATAAGCGAAGGTTACAAATGGTAGAATTTCATCCCAATTTTTCTGCTCTACATCCACATACATTGACAACATGTCGGCCAAGGTCTTATTGAAGCGCTCCGTCAGTCCATTTGTTTGGGGATGATACGCCGTTGTGAAACGATGATCAATGTTACACAAGTCGACGAGAGAGGAAATAAGTCTGGATCGAAAGACGGCTCCACGATCTGTGATAATTACTCGAGGAGCTCCATGCCTGAGGACAATTTCTTCAAGTAAGAACTTCGCTATTTCGGCTGTCGGCAAGGCTTTTGTTATTGCATATCGCGTTGAGTAATCCGTGCAGACTATTATCCATTTGTTTCCATGAGCAGACTTTGGAAATCTCCCAAGGAGATCAATTCCAATGCGATGGAAAGGAGCTATAGCTGGAGGGATGGGAACTAAACGTCCAGGTGGTCGTTGAGGAACGGATTTTCTCCTTTGGCACTCCCGACAATGCATGACATACCGAACGACATTTCGGTACATTCCCGGCCAGTAAAATCTCTTGCGAATCCTGTCATAAGTTTTCGCGAAACCAAGGTGTCCTGCGGTGGGGGCGTCATGAAAGTGCCTTAGTATGTCTGCTCGTAGATGTTTAGGAATGACTGGTAACCACAACTTTCCATCTGGATCAAAATTCTTCCTGCAAAGGATACCGTCGATGAATCTGAATTCTTTGTTTTTGGATGAGTTGCTCAAAAGTTTTAATTTCGCAAGGTCTTGATCTTTTTTCTGTTCCATCGCAAGGTTCATACTCGTCGTGACTGCTAAAAATTTGTCTGGTGTTTCCGTTTCCTCTTCCACTGGATTTCTCGAAAGAGCGTCGGCGTCACTATGCTTCTTACCGGTTTTATATTTTACGTCAAAATGATGCTCTTGAAGTCGGAGGGCCCATCTGGCAAGCCTTCCTGAAGGATCCTTTAAATTCATGAGCCAGCACAAGGAATGATGGTCAGTTACAACAGTAAAGTGTTTTCCGAATATGTACGGCCGGAATTTGTTGGTAGCCCATACGATGGCAAGACATTCCCTTTCTGTGGTGGAATAATTCTTTTCGGCTTTTGTCAGAGTTCTAGAAGCGTATGCTATAACTTTCTCGACATTATTCTGAATTTGTACTAGGACAGCTCCGATACCGTACCCGCTTGCATCAGTATGGATTTCTGTAGAAGCTCTTTCGTCGTACATCCCCAATACTGGATCCGAAGTAAGTACTTTCTTAAGACTGTTAAATGCTTCCACCTCTTCAGGACCCCAATGAAACTCCACGCCACTTTTCAGCAACGACTGCAAAGGTTCGGCGAGATAACAGAAACCTTTAATAAATCTTCTAAAGTATGAACAAAGGCCAAGAAAACTTCGTATGTCATGTATATTCTTTGGAGTGGGAAAATTTCTTACGGCTTTTATTTTGTCGGGATCGGGACGAACGCCATTACTAGATACATGATGGCCTAGAATCTTTACTTCTTGGGCAGCAAAAAGACACTTCTTTGAATTTAATTTAAGACCAGCTTCCTGAAGACATTTTTAGAACAAGTCTTAATCGTATAAGATGGTCTTCAAAAGTTTCTGAGAACACTATTATGTCATCTAGGTAACAAAGACACATAGTCCATTTAAAATTGCGTAGCAAATTGTCCATCATTCTCTCGAAGGTCGCAGGTGCATTACAGAGACCAAACGGCATGACTTTAAACTCGTATAAGCCTTCGGGGTAATAAATGCCGTCTTTTCACGATCCGCTTCGTCTATTTCTATTTGCCAATAACCAGATCGGAGATCCATGGAAGAAAAGAACTTGGCACCTTTCAGACAGTCGAGCGTATCGTCAATACGAGGCAGAGGATAAACGTCTTTTTCGTGACGCTATTCAACTTGCGATAATCGACGCAAAAACGCCAACTACCGTCTTTTTTTCTTACGAGCACAACGGGTGATGACCAAGGACTTTCAGAGGGTTGGACGATACCTTCATCAAGCATTTTCTGAACTTCTTCATGAATGATGCGTCTTTCAGTCGGCGAGACTCTGTAGGCTCGTTGGTTGATTGGAGCATGATCACCAGTAAAAATCCTGTGTTTCACATTCGTCTTCGCGGCTGTCGACTTGTCGGTCTTCGTGAAAAGCCCAGAAAATTTCCGGAGTAGTTCGGATAGCTTGTTTCTCTGTTCGTCACTTAACTCGGGTGACATCATTAACGAACAATTCATCCGTGACTCCGAAGTTTCTTGCTGGTCATCCAAGCAACCCGATGTGTCGGAAATAACACATAGATGCCCTTCATTTAGTGGTTCAGCTTGGCCTATGCACATTCCTCTAGGGATGATTTGGTTTCGGAACTGCAGGTTGGTAACCCAGACATCACTTTTTCCGTTACGATATGTGGATACCATGGACGGTGTAGCAATATTTTTCTCGAAGAGCAAATGTTTGCTGCCGTCTAGAACTACATTTATGTCTCCTCGGATTTGATATCCTGATACTGTTATTCTAGTTAAAGAATGCGGTTTAAGTGTATAGTCTCTGGTGGCATACAAATTCCAGGCGTCAGGCGCTGTGGAGTCTCGACAGATGTCTTCTAGAACAAGTTCATTTTGTCCACAGTCTATAACGGCTTGAGACGCCTCTAAAAAGTCCCATCCTAGGATGACGTCATGGCTACAATGGGATAAAACAATAAATTCAAAAGGCAGTTCTCGATTGTTTATACGGACACGTAAAACACATTAGTAGTATATATTGTTGGTATCTGGACTAAACACCTATCGAAAAATTTTTTGCTAGTAGCTGGATTAAAAAATCAATTGATTTCAAACTATATAATGTTGGTATATGGACTAAACACCTAGCGAAAAATTGTTTGTTAGTAGCTGGATTAAAGAATCAATTGATTTCAAACTAACTTTAAAAAATGTTTTCGAATACCTTCAACAGAATGTGCTTTGTTTAGACAATAACTTCTCTAAAAACAAATTATTAAAATTCTTATTTTGTATTTTAAAAAAAAAGAATATGTTGCATTCGAATTAATTTTAAGTTATGTCAGAATTTTGTTTCAAAAATATTATAACATATTGGTATTACAAGCTTTTGATGCCTTCAATAGGTGGTGCTTTTTGTTTAAACAATAACTCCTCTAAAAACAAATTATTAAAAATCTTATTTTGTATTTTAAAAAAAATGATTTGTTGTATTTCAACTAATTTTAAGCAAAGTCAGAACTTTATTCTTAAAAAAATTTAATGTAATTACTTATATAATGGTATTTTATTTTCTTAATTGCATAATATATTTTGTAAAAAAAAGAATTATTCACTCAATATTAGTTTTGTGTGTGTAAAATCAAACTGACATGAAACAAATAACACAGACACGCATAGTATATATAAACTATTTTTTTATTTTATTAACTAAATTATTACAATATATATATTGTTATAAATATAATGGACAAAAAAGATACAAGCATTTTGAAATGTATATTACATTTACATTTCAATGGAAACATTTCCGTACGCTAAACATTCAATTTTGTCTAGCAAATACATTTTATCGTAGAAGCTACTTAGACTTATTTTGTTTTGTTTTACTGTTGATATAATGTGATTTTTAGAAATTATGGTTGATTGTTCATTTTTTATCGAGTGATCGTTTTTTAATACATTTAAATACATGTCATGGTGTAAAATATTTTGCACAACACTTTTCTTTGTTCCCTTCGCAGTTTTCTTATTTTCTTTTCCAAAGATATAAGAATACATCTTTGGTCGAAGTGCACAAAATTCCTTGATAGGAATTCCCTTGGTTTCATCCTTTAAGTATCCTAATAAGGATTGATGTTTTTTCGAATAATATTGATGAGATACATTATAGTTGGAAAAATCTACTAAGTTTTCAAATTTATTTGCTAAATCATGGTAAACATCTTCAGTCCATATTTCTAAAGTTAGAGAATCCGTATCTGTGTATAATAAGTTAACATTTTCTTTGTAAACAGGTTTCAAAATATCATAATATATTTTAAACATATATAACTTACTTAACTCTAGCACTGAAAAACCTACATATATTGGTTGATTTAAATAAAGATTTGATTTTAAAAGTTTAAATAATGCACAATGCTCATTTATAATTGAAAAACTTTCTAAGTTGCAATCTGCTAAATATTTTTACATTGTTTCTTATTTAGCGCTACTTTTATATTACCATGTTTTCTGATGTTCATGCAAGTACGTCCAAAAAACGCGTTATTCATTAGCTTAAAAAAATCCTTATCAAAATTATTTGTCGCCTTCTTTCTTTTATCGTTATTAAACATTATATATGATTTTAACCAATTAGATTGTTTAAATCTGATTATTTTATGAATTTTTTTAATTTTTAGCCCATGTGTGACATAAAATTGTAAGTTTAAATAATGAACCACATAGTTTTTTTTCTCATTGAATGTGTTTAAAAGTTTCTTATTTTTTTCATTAATTTTTATATTCAGTTTTTCACAAATTTTCCTTTGATAAGGGGAAAGCATATCATATATAATTGATTCATGTTGAGGAGCCATGGGAAAACTATTATGTTTTGAATGAAGCTCGGGTGGATATAAAAGGTCTACTTCAATATATAACCAGTATTTGAATCAGAGGTTACAGACATTAAATCGAATTTATCAATTTCTTCTTCATTCAAAAATCGAAATTCTGACTCAGGTAAGCTGTAAAATCCCATAGCAGTCCCGTACAAATTATTTACATCTAATGATATTATGAATTTAGATGGCGACATTTCATCAAAATTATCTAAATATTTATTATTTGCCTTAGAATAACGTTTTGACACTAGACACATTCCTCCACGAATTCCTGATTCTAACATTAAGTACATATTTATGTCTGTTAGTAATTCTAAAGTAACATTCGTTGTCTTAATTCCAGCATTCCATGTTAAACTAGGAGTAGTATAGAAATGGACAGGATCTAACTCAAAATAGTTCATACTTAACGTCCGAAAATTTTCAAAAACTTCTGCGAGTAACACAACATCTGTATCCAAATATAATTTTAAATAGTCTTTAAAACTTTGACATTTAAATTTAGAAAATATAAATTTTGCGAATTGATAGTCTTCCTCTGATATATTTTCATTAGTTATATTATTGAAAAACGCATTTTTAGGAGGAAGTTTTTTTTTCTTAATGTATTAAAAGAATCAAAATAACTGTATGGAAACACACCTTTACGTAATAAATATTTCCTGTGGGTATATGAAGAAAAAAAAAAGAATCAAATATAGAGAAGTTATAGTTACTTTGCTTTAGGTTTTCTATTAGTGTACTTAGTTTAGATGGAAGGAATAAAAAACTATCAAGAAATACTAAATTATCGATACTAAACGTCATACACTTTTGAGAGTTTACAGGAATAATTTTTACTTTCTTTGCTAAGTTACTAGAAATTTCTTTTAGAATCAAATGAGAATCATACCCTGATAAATTATGCATTACAACTGGTAGAAACTGAGTTACTTTATAATTTAAGTTACATCCTTGACAAGCATTTCCTAATAGTTTTCCAGTAAAATGATCATGGTTTCTTACCTTAATACATCCTTTTGAAAAAAAATGTCCACATAGATGGCATTTATTCTGAGATAGTACCTCATTTTCTTTCATGGGAATATTTACCTCCATATATTTTAAAACAGCTTCGGAAATAGTTTGTAAACTTAATACTAAATGTGAAATAACATCTGTACCGGTGTAAAACTTGTGGTAAACTATGTTTTTTTGTCATCAATAAGTAAGATAGAGTATGCTGCAGGACGATGTATTTCAGTTTGCATTGAAAATGACTTATCATGATTGGGCTCAGCAGAAAATACTTTTTCAGTAAAACTTTCAATGTCGGCATAAACACAAAATTTGTGAAAAAGCATTTTCTGAAAAGAGTTAAATTTCAAATATTTTTGGTCATTAGTAGGTAATGTAATTTTTCGAGGTTCATTATGTAAACATCTTTTCATATGAGCATCCAATGAACTTTGACGGGCAAAGCCTGTTAAACAATTCGTACAAAATTTATGTATACCACGTTGAGTGTGTAGCAGTTTATTAAAATTTTTTATTAGGTAATAATGGTTTTTATAAAGTAAGAGATTTATTTCTTTATAAATATTCAGTTTACTTCTATATATAGGAAAAACTTGCTTTTCATAACCAAAAACATTTATTTTAATTTGATTTCTTTTTTCAAACTTTGCTACATCACTCACTTTAACAGGTAGCGTTAAAAAATTAAATGATAGATATTTTAAATATTTTTTGTATGTTGATGCTAATGATTTATTGTATTTTTGAGGGAAAAGCCCAGCCAAAACCGAATATAGAAAGCACATATTATTTTCACACTGGACATTGAGCAAAGATTTTTTATTTTTTAAAATTGAGGGTAAACTAATCTGCTTACATCCACCTCTTATTTCATTATAATATCCTACATGTAGTTCAATAAAATCAATGCTTTTTACCGACCACCCAGATCCAAAATTTAAAAAATCTTCGATTTTTTCAAAATTTTTGTAATTGAGGAATTGATTTTCTCATCGAGTTCATGTATTGATAACAATCTTTCTGTATTTGAGTTAAAATAAAAACTATGATTAATTAATTCATCATCTTTTATTTTTTCGAATGTTATATGAAGAGAAATAAAAAACCTTAATCTAACACTCCTTTCTTTTAATATATTACAAATTTCATCTTTTGAATCATTTAATGCAATTATAGGATCAACAGTTTCAGATAGATTTTTCCGATATGAATTAACGAAATTTCTAAATGCTTGAGACTTTAAGTAAAACATTTTTGTTGTATAAATTTTAATTAAAATGAAAAACTGAATAAAACTAGAACAAAGTAAGTGTAAATAAATTCTTCTAGCTATATATATATATATATATATATATATATATATATATATATATATATATATACCTCTACCTCTATATAATTCATTTCATGCAAAACAGATATTTATAAATCAGCAACACACACACACACATATATATATTTATAATATGAAAACTACTTTAGATTTATAGGAAGATAACTCAAATCAATCAATCATTTTTTACGAATAACGTTTAGTCCTTTAGTAAATCAGTAGCACATACACATATATATAGAAATAATATATAAACTACTTCACACACTTATATATATATGAAGATAATATCAATAAAATACCTCATAAATATTACTTTGAATATTTTTTTACATGCTTATCAATAATATTTAGTCCTTGAATGACATTTTTCAATTGACTTAATGGTATATTAATAAATTTTTTCCTGGGAGAGTCTATTTCTTTTTTGGAAAAACTTAAGTAAAATGACTTACGAAAAGTCTTAATTTCTACCGCAAATCCTGCACCTACGTACACAGAGAGCGGAGGTATCTCTTCTGCTAGTCTTAAATCATCTGTTATAACTACATCATATTTCTCATGTTGGTTCAAAGCCCCAGGGCTTTCTATTGCTCCAGGTGAGCTTGTTGGAAGGCTCCAAGGCTTTCTATTTTTTCCGAAGAGGCTGTTCCTCTCATCTTCATCATTTATTGATTCTGAAAATAAAGATAATTCAAAATATAAAATTTCATATGAAAGATTTGACTATCCTTGTATACATTTTTTAAAAACAACTTTTAGGAATCTATATATTAACTTACACTGAACATTTTAAAACGTTCCAAAAAATTTAATACATTAGAGAGGAAAAAATAGCATATTAAAAATGTTACTTAGTTTTAAAATATAATTTAAAATTTAATGTAAAAATACATCTTCTAAGGATATTAAAAAAGCGATTCAAATATAAGGTTTACTTACCAACATCGGATTCACTTTCGGATCGGGTCAATCTTTTGTTTATTGTTTTATGTCTTACAGAATCTGGAAGACAAGTTAAAATAAATAAAGTAGATATCAGAGAAAATGAAATACTATTGTTTTAATTATAGATTTAATTTTTTTAGGTTCCTTTTAATCAGTGTTTTTACTAGTTATTTTATTTTATGAGTTATAATTTGTTAAACTAAAATAGACAAAGGCATTTTTTAAGTAGTTGTCTTAAAAATAAAGACTTAATTTGTAAATTAAGAATGTAAAATATATTAAATTTAGTTAATGTTGATACATTTATTTTAACTTTATCCAAATATTATGAATATTTATTTAACAGCTAGGACTTACTCTTTTCCTTTTCGGAAATATCAATCTTCCTTTTTTTAGAAGCACCTTCGAGAACTATAAATAAAAAGAGAAAAAAATATTTTACCTATACTTTAATTAGTAATTATTTGCTTTATGTAAATTTATGAATATAGAATGTATTTATATTAAATATCTTACTTGATAAAGACATTGGTGAAAAGGAGTTTTAAATAAGTCAGAGCTCTGCCAACTAAGTCCTAAAAAGAAAATTTTTAACAATATATAAATATCTTTTACACATCATCTAACTTAAAACAGTGCATGAGATAAAATTGTGCTGAGTATTTCTTACCTCTAGGCTTTCTTCACACAGGCTAATAATCTCCCTCGATGTGTGTGAGTGTGAATGTTTCTTCCTGAGTATTTAAATCCAACATTCTGAAGGTTATTTGTTAAGAGTAATTTCTATAAATGGTTTTTGAACTCGATAAGATGTAAATTATTTAGATTATTATGTAGGAGTTGATTGAAGTCATTAACTTTGAAGGTTAAAATTTTAATAATCAGCCCATTTAATGGAGATATAGTCAAGAGGGTTAAGTAGTAGATAAGAAGTCATAATATCTTCCAAGGCTCTTTGCTTTTCAAGACTGTTTTTGAAGAGATGCAAAGTGCAACTATTAAGCTAGCGAAGAAACAATCCAATTGTGAATATGTAAATAGGAGTTAAGAATGACGAGTATAAGTGGTAGAAAAGTTGTAATACTCTCTCGAGGATAAACTTACAGTTCAAGGCTCTTTTTGAAACAGCAATCCGAATAAGGATGTGAAAAAATTAATTTCTCTACTCGCTTAAAACTTCTTTTAAATGTGGTGAGAGTGATTAAAACTATTTTTTCAGAAGTATTTCTAGCGTCGCCAAATGTATAAACATTTGTAATAAGAGAAAATGTGTTTAATTTATGAGTCAAAAATTGAAAAATAGATTTTAGAGCATACAACTCTCTTATACTTGTAAAATAAGGGGAAATAAAACAGACATTTTTTAACATTTCTAATATTTTTTATTGTTTTCCTTTTGAATTACAATTCACTTTTTGTTACATTTAATCAGACATCTACACAATATATCATTACAAAAGCTCATTTAAAAAAACATACTTTAAATACAATGCAAATGAAATATTATTTCGTCGTCGCTTAACACATGAAAATAAGCAAATTTCGCTTCAAAATTAGGAGAATCAGGAACATCGCTCCAGGATATTTGCTTCGATGCTAGCACTGGGGCTCTAGGATATTTTCAAATAAAACCTTGAGTGATAGGTACACTTTGAATTTCTCTGTAGGATTATATCTTGTTAATTGACAAAAACCAAATCGTTTCTCTTCTCTTCTGTTTTTTCCTCAAGAAGAAATCGTACTATTTCAGAGTTAGTCAAAATTTTGAAATAGACTATTTTTACATGCTCATCAGTATTTCGACGAATGTGAACATTTTCTATACAACTCACAATATCCACATAAAGCACGTTGTGAATATAAAAGTATTCACGATCACAAAAGGGATTTGTGATGATATATCCAAACCTCTCCATGGCTAGCATTGATCTGAATCTGTAAATACTGTTTTGATTCTGATATTTTGTTCTTGCTACGACTGCAGGCACAGTAAATTTCTCTTCTTGAAATCCGTCAAACTTTCAGTAATTTTATCGATGTTTCCAGAAATCTTTGCAGAATGTAATTCTTGGTATTTAAATAATTCATCTTTATATATAAAGGGCTTTTTTTCTTATTTCTTACTATTTTTATTTTTTATTGTCACACTTTGAAACGATTGACAGTACTGATTGGAAAGTTGGATAGCCGAATGATTTACTAATTTAAATTGTGTATGCAGGAAGCGTGTCACGATTCGTTCATTTTCGCAAACATTTGTTTCTGTTAATTTAAAAATAGGTAATCCACGATGTACATGCCAGAGAAAATACAAACAAAAAAGTCCACATGACATAGTTCTAGGATGTTGTAAGACTTTGAAATTCCATTCAAGTCGGGCAGAATTTTGATCTATGAATTGTTTAATCTTCCCCATTGGATAGGTGCCGTAAGAACAAAAGAAAATACAGGTTTGATTGTTATCAAAATACATAGCTTGCCAATGCTGACCTGTACTCATAGATGAATCTGTATTCACGATAAATGACCGGTAATGACCTCGCTTTTCAGGAAGTATATCACTTGCAAACACTCCACCAAAGGTTCTCTTAATTTTATAATCGCTATGTGCTAATCTTAACAATGTTTGAGTGTCCATAATGCCTAATATTAATAGTCAGTGAATACGTTTCTACTTTTATCGATTTCAATAAGTGATTGCATTTCCATATAAACTAATAATGTGAGTGTTTCCTGAAGGTCTTCATCAAATTTTAGATGAACTGATATATCCCCGCTTCGAGCTACGTTCCTAAATGTATCGCTTGCAGAAAAGTCTTGGGTCAGGTCAAAAATATAGAGGCATGTGTTGTTTTTGTATTCCTCAAGTGTTACATTCGTGTTGTTTTGAGCAAGATCTGTGAACAGACTTAAATAATTTCGCGCAAACAAATTATTTTTATAAGAAGGAGTGTAAGCTGACATTGGGATCTGAACTCCATTCTCTGATAAGGAAATATAACTCAAATTGTAATTCTTGAAATTGAAAGGATTTTTTTGGAAGTTTCCATTAAATGTAGAGTTAGACACAAGACCGAGTATCATTCGTGAAGGTAAAATTCCGTTTACAACGTTTGGAATTATAACACTTTTAAGTCCAGAACTCAGAGTGAAAGTTTTTGTTTCGATTCTCGTGAAAGGCATCTGGACTAATGACTGTTCTAACACCTTTTCATGCCCCACCAAGATTGAACTCGAAACATCACACTTTCTGATAAAGAGACTTATATTTTCAATCTGAAGTCTATAATTTCCACTTTTAGCTAGAAGAGTGAATTCGTCTTTTGCTTTCAACAAACGCACCCGTATCGTCGTTCCGCTAATTAAGAGTCGAGGTTGTGTTCCTAAATCTGTGTGAAGAATTCCACACATATCAAATATCTTGCCTTCTTTAACATGGTCGAATCTTTTTTTTAAACCCAAATTCTTTCCCGTAGCTGTTAGATCTGTATCATCAAATTCCTCAACAGTATCCTTGTAGAACAAACCAGCACGCAAAAAGTTCTTTTGTGATGATTCTGAGTGAAACAAAGTGCTTTGAATGTATGCTTTATAAGCATAGTTACTCTCAGAAGAAATTTGGCGATCATTTAGTGAGATATGACATTCAGAGAACATAGTATTCAAAAGATAGTTGATAGGTCCACATTTGTCGTTTGGTGTGAAAGCTGATCCATCCGATTTTAGAATCTTTGCTTGAACGTTTAAATAGGTATGCGTCAAATCAAAATATGCGTCTCCTAATCCTGTTATTAGAAACTCGATCGTATTGCTGTCTGAAATGGAAGCAACTGGATGTATTTCTACAAAACTACTTTGATTTATTGCTAATTGAATTTTTTCTGGTAGAAATAAGTCGAGTTCAGACTTCGTACAGTAACATTTCTCCATTTTAGCCCTTAAAGAGTTGAAAATATGTCTGTTGAATTCAATTTTCTTCTCTTCGAATGTTGCTTTCGCTCTGGTTTTTTCCTTTTAATACCTTTTCGGATTCCTCCTCCCTTTAATTTTCGAAGAATATCTGTAGTTATTTCTCGCCCAGATTGGCGCAGTTGATCTCTTGCGGCGTTACGAAATGACTTCCCTTGTGATACTTCCTCAACAATATTGCGACCAGATGTCAATAAGCGTTTACCTAAATATTTCCCCGCTTGTATCATCAGTGGAAAAGCGTATCGACGCAAATTACTGAAAAATCCATAACCGCGTTGAATGGGGAAATCAGAAGAAA
The DNA here is from genome assembly GCA_019973935.1 of Trichonephila clavipes. NCBI lineage: Eukaryota > Metazoa > Arthropoda > Arachnida > Araneae > Nephilidae > Trichonephila > Trichonephila clavipes. The sequence continues at coordinate 93,536 of BMAU01000789.1, read as the reverse complement.
AATATGGATCACCGTTTCCTATTTGATTCCGATAATATTCAATGCAGTGTTCAGGTTGTAAAATGCGACCGCGCATCGCCATGATTGTTTTTAACTATGAACAACAAGAGAATGCAAATGTTTTTATATTATTTTCTTCCTGAAAGAGAGTACCAAATTTGTTTTACCTGATATGAATTTAAGGGGGTACCACTACTCGTACGTATCTGAATCTCTATTAAATCAAAAAACTGCTTCTTAACTCTAAAGTACAAAGGGACCGTAAAGTATTTAACAATTTGATCACTATGCTCATTGCCTACCGGAATAATCTTTAGAATAGATGCTGAGGAATCTCCAACGAGGGACTCAGATACGATGTCACAATACACATAGACTTCTGTGATACCTGCGCGTAACTCTAAAGGATATTCAGATTTATAATCACCATGAGTAAAAGTTCTTTGAACAAATCCTAATAAATCTTTGAGTCTTTCTCCAAACGTAACAAGAATGTTTTGAGGAACATGTAATCTCACTCGCGAATCTGCTGTCAATTGTAAGAATATAAACTTGAATTCTTTAAATAAATCTTTTGCTTGGTGATACATTCCGCTTGGAATAAAGAACGTTTCGGACTTAGTTTCTTTGCGAGTAGTGGGGAAAACTTTATAAGTGATCACATTAAATGATTCATCTTTAATAGAACTTGCTGGCCGAGTATAGAGAAATTGTATTTTTAATTGTTCTCCTCGAATAACGTATGCATCATCAATTATATTCAGAGCAGTCATTAGCTTTGGGCAAGAATCCCGTTTGAATTCAATGTTAACATTAAACGGCAGTGTGACTATAATTTGTCCATTGCTTTCCAGAAATTTCACATCATTAAGTCCGACATCGAGTAATTTTGAATTGATTCGTTGCAGTAAATCTCCTCCTTCTAATTTTATTTCATAGGTGTGGTCTAAAATTGATTCTCTTGCAATCAATTTAGTCTCCTGATTTTTGAAGATCTCTTTGTTAGGAGTGATATAATTTCTAATAACCGAAAATCCTTGCTGTTTATGAGTAATTAAAAAATCTTTGTTTGGATCTACACGCAAAAGATTCAATAGCTGATTTCCTTTTGCTGGTGTGATAATCCAATCCCATCCTCGTTTTAAATCGATTTTAATTTGTCTATTATTTTGTATTAAGGTAAATATCAATGGAGGATCGATGAATTTTTTTTTTTTCATATTCGCATTGAATCCTGCCACAAAATCTGCATGATCATCGTTGTAGAGAGGAATATCGAATTTGGGCAAAAGTGTTTCCGTTTCAACGTCTATTTCCTGCTGAATAGAATAAAAATCATTGTAGCCAGGTTGAACTGTAAAGTATTTTCCTGGAATAGTCGCTTCCGATAAACAACATTCCCATTCGCCGTTTAAAGTGATTGGTCTGGCTAATTTTGTTCGAAAATGATCTGGGGTGTTAAGAGGGAAAACCTTCATGCTAGAATTTGAAGGCAATAGAATGTGAAAATCTGTCATGTTTTCAGCCATTCTGCTTTAATCCAAGAGTTAAAGGAATCGTCAAAACCAACCCACTTCACCAGCAGTTGGCGAGAAGAGCCTCGACCCTTCGTGCGAATAATTTTTTCTATTGCCCAAAAGTCGTTGCTCGTCTTATTTATTTTTTGTAGCTCTTCTTCATAAAACCGACCTGCAATTTCTTTACCAGACAAATCTTGTAAAACGTATGTCGGAGGATTTGTTGGATATCGTTTGTAAATTGTAAACGTTTCTTCCGTCCAACCAGGTAGATAGCCTTTTTAAAAACTTTACGAGCTTTTGAAATCCTCACTACATCATTCACCGAAAAGCGAAACCTTATTGGTGAGCTTATGTTGTACAAAGACTTATATATCATGGGCTCATCAGCTTCTGTGACGTTAGCAGGTGCAAATCCATGGCTTCGATGCACTGAATGGTTGTAAGAATCAACTAAATGTTGTAAAATATCTAAATATTTGTATGAATTTCGATATGTAAAAACTCTATACATTCTATTTTGTAACGTTCTGTGTGCTCTTTCTAAAATGGCACATTTTGCTTCACTTTTTGTTGAATAATGGTGTACTTTATGTTTCTTAAACAGAGCACTAAGCGTTTTGTTGTGAAATTCGCTCCCCTTATCAGTTTGGATATTCTTAGGTTTTACCTCTTTAAAGATTTTACTGAAAATCTTAGCGATTGTGTCCGCTTTTTTGTCTTTAATAGCATAGACTCTTAAATATCTTGACATAACGTCTATAATAGTCAAAATATATCTATAGCCTTTGTTAAAGCGTGACAGTTTTTGTAAATCCACCAAATCGCTTTGCCATAACTCATTCACTCCATATGCAATAGTTTTTCGTCTGTGAAATTTATAGCGCACAGGAAAATGAAGTGAATAACAATCCTCTCCTGAAAGAAAACTTTTAACACGACTTTTCTTCAAACCACTGGCTTCTGTCAGTCTTTTGACACCTCCAAATGAGCCTGGTTCCTTAGGATCGTAGTAAAGCTTTTTCAATCTTTCCATGTCGTCCAGTTTACTGGCTGAGTTTTTGTGATTCTGGTGAACTGTCTTGATTTGAGAGTTTTCGCATATCTTTCCAACTTGTCCATTTCTTAGGACGAGTTTCAGTCGCTTCCAGCAAGTTCTCACCATTTGAGAGCTTTCGTAATCGTTCTGCAGTTGTTAATGTTTTAGGTTTGCTTGAATCTGATGGTGCTACTGAACTAGATTCTCTCTCCATTTCCATTTGTGAGAGAAGTAACATGTCTCTCACATATTTATTACCAATCCACCCTAAGGGTATGTTTGCATCTAAAATTCCTTGCAAAAAGTATTAAAGCCAGTTGGAGGGTGGCTGACAGTCTTTTCATTTCTCATTAAATAACTGAATAAATCAATTCCATTACTGCGGTATTCTGTTTTCTCGTTTCTTTGCAACTCGTTCATATCGTTAAACATATAATTAACCTCTCTAAGCTTCTCCAAAATAGGTAAAATATACTTCTTTCTAGTTTTTGGAATTGTGTAAGCAATATATTTTGCAATCATGTTCAATTTAGAAGGAGCAGGTGAGGATATTTCTTGCTCCGCTTCAGTTTCTTGCAAAAGCTCCTTGGGAATCTCAAATGGCTTCTGGGGGGGAGGTGGTTGCATCAAACGCTGATATTTTGGTATCCAGTGAGATAATAGTTTGGCTTTCATGTCATCCGGTGTTTCCTCTTCATTCAATATCTTTGAAATATTATCCTCAACTCTAATTTCTGGTTTATTAAGCTCATAGTATTCAGACACAAGGTCTTGAGGAACTAACGCCATTTTTCTAGCCATTCTGTCAAATTCGTTTTCCTATTGTTTTCCCAAAAGACCACCAACAAAGCTCAAGACAGCAGGAAGAACGAGAGGTAAAAAACCTCCGGTTTGATTTGTGGTTAATAACTTACGTTTTCGCCCAAGGGATATACTTCTGTCAGCTAACTGGCGAATGGTTCTCTTGTAGCGACACAATCGTTTGACATTTGCTTTCGGGACGTTACCTGCTAATACATTTTGACATATTTCGCACAGTGTTTTTATCTGTTCGTTGGTGGCGCTCTTCAGTATAGCATTTCTTTGTTGAGGACTCGCCGCAGATAAAACATGTAACAAGTGCACGTGTTGTCGGATTCGATTCATTTTTCTTCTGGGACAAAAACCCAATTAATACCTTTTTGATCGGGAAAAATAGATTGTCGCAATCTCTGTTCTTCATCCGTAGTTGGAAAGCAATCTACTAGTAAGAACTGATATTTTTCTGCTGTTGCCTTTTTATAGGCATCCATGAAAAATTTGGAACGGTCAGGGAACACTTGTCTGCCAAAGCACGCAATTTGAGATTGATCTCTGTTGTTTCGAAAGAGTATTATATAATGTGCATTCAGGCTGATGTCTCTGGCAACTTTAACACGAGGAAAGAGATTCTGTGTTATCAAAATTACACTAAAATTTTTATGATGAGATTCTACAGTAAACATTTGTGATATCTCTGACGTCAAATTATTCATAAGATCGTCAAGAATCAAAAGATCAAATTTTTCGTCGGCCCTTGGTAATCCAGATACGAATTTGATACTTTTCTCAGTGTAGAACCACGGTTGAAATATCTTATAACACCATACTACCTTTTTAATCGGAAGCTCATAAACTTGCTCAGAAATAATTCTTCGAGCTAAATGAGTTTTCCCGCTTTGACTCGGTCCATTTATTATCATTGAAGATGGGAATTTGAGTCGTAGAAACATTGTTTAAACACTTGTAGTAACTGAAGCAGTTTCAAATTTTAACACACTTCACACACTCTTCTGAATTCCCTTTTTGTTAATTGAACACCTAGAATCTCAGGGATAGGATCCACAGTTCGGTTGGTGAAAAAAATAGCGTAAGTCGAATACCTGTTTTTTATTTTTAAAGCAAACATGAAGAAAAATTTTTCGTCCGATATGTTTGGAAAGTATGCATGAGGTGTTAGTGATATTCACTTTTTGAGATGATTCCAAAGACGTTTGTGCTTGTAAATAGATAAAAACACTACGAGCTCAACAATAACAACTGTCAGCAAAACAATAATGTTATACCAGTTTTGTTTCATTGTGTACCTTTTTAGAAGACTTATTCTTGAATGAATACAATTATGGTGAGAACTTACTTATATATTCACAAAATACGCTTCTTATCTAATCATCCAACATTTTTTTTTTACTGAGGTCGAATCTTTAAAACAGAAAAATAATCCATTGCATAGAAATTCCAATAACTTAGCGTCTACCAGGTTTGAACCAAGAAAAAGAATCGATTGCATAGAAAATCGAGTTCTTTGCTTCCATGCAATCGATTCTCTACTAGCTAAATCTAAAATAGTTATTTACATTTTCGTTAAAATTATTTTTCACTCGAGCGTCTCTTATAAGAAAAGTTTCTCTACATAAAATAAAATAGAATAGAGTTTTGCAGCCTCTAATGAATGACATATTTTAAGCATTGATTTAAGTTAGTTTGAAATCAATTGATTCTTTAATCCAGCTACTAACAAACAATTTTTCGATAGGTGTTTAGTCCAGATACCAACAGTATATAGTTTGAAATCAATTGATTTTTTAATCCAGCTACTAGCAAAAAATTTTTCGATAGGTGTTTAGTCCAGATACCAACAATATATTTGGGGATCGGCCTCTCGTGGGACTTGGCGTAAAACGGCGAGAAGAGTTTGGTCGGCGTATTTCTTCTTCAGTGCCAACGTCGTCGAAGTTCCGTCGGCGGTTTCGAGAGAGTTGTCAAAGACAGCCTTTCTCTCTCGGCAGTAGCGCATTACATGTCCAGGACGTCCGCAGTGGAAACAAACAGGTCTGTTGTCAGCCGTTCTCCACACATCTGTTTTTCTTGGTTCAGGTGGGAATTTCTGAACAGGAGCTCTGTATTTCCTAGTTACAGCGGCGTATGTTGGTCGTGGTCTAGTTTCTGTAGATTTTGCTGACACTGGGGCCAAAACCCTTTCAACTTCGTCTTGAACGATCTCTTCTAAGGATTGGGGATCGGAGTCCAAAGATTCTTGCGTCTGGTTAACTAGTCGATGGACTTCTTCTCGTACGATTGTGCGAATAAGAGAGACCAAATCAGTCTCATCCGTCAGGGATGCAACCGGTACGACGTTTGGAAGCCTTTCAAATCTCGGTCGACCAACTCTCTTCTGCTTCATATCTTCGATATAGTTGCACCATTTGATAAAACTTTCTGTGTCGTTGATTTCTCTCGTCAACAGGGCCTGATAAATATCCTCAGCAACACCTTTCATTAGGTGTGACACTTTTTCGTCTTCTCTCATCAGAGGATTTACCTCTTGGCAAAGTCCTAATACACTTTGTATGTAGGACTGTGTACTCTCGCCTGAACGCTGGGCTCGGCATTTTAGTTGTTCTTCTGCCCTTCTGGTATATCTTTGACGGTCACCGAAAAGTCCACTTAGTCCATTTTTAAACGCTTCCCAGGAATCTAAGGCGTCTTCGTTGTTGACATACCACTGTCTCGCAGTACCGTCAAGAAAGAAATAAACGTTAGCCAGGCACATCATGTCATCCCATTTGTTAAAGTTGGCTACTCGATCGTACTCTTTAAGCCATTTGAGAGGGTCTTCCCAGGCGCTCCTCGGAAGGTCGATTGGCTCCTCCATTGCTGTAACGAAGGTGTTACTACAGCGGGCTTGGCTTCTTGCTCGGTCGGCATTTTTGTCCTCTTCCTACTATTTTCTTTTAACAGTCCGAATTCGGGGATAATCCTCTTAACCGGAGGCTCCTGCGAAGGTTGTCGCTATTATCCACGTTTGACGTAATTGTACCCGGCGCCTCCACCAAACTTGTCACGGAGTTCGAAAGAAGTACACAGTTCAATTAAACAAACAATTAGATTTATTCTAACGCTGGGAGCTCGATACAACACTGGACTGAGAACATGCCCAACTGGCGATGAACTCTGCTTTTATACACTTCGGAATATTCGAGAAATACCCAGTATGCACTCTAAAGAATGATCTGGATTCATCTAGAACCTAGAGAAACAATACATTAAAAACGAGAACAAAATTCCAGTCTTTGGATAAATCTGCCGGGGCCGGGATTCGAACCCGAGACCTGAGGAAGTTCAGTCCAACGCTCTGCCAACTCGGCTATCGGGACTTGGTATCGGGACTTATGCGTGCGGCAATATTATAACTATCTTCTAAAAAATAAATACGAATAAGTAATTAATAACTAAAAATGAATTAAAACTTCAGTGCAAGAATTATGTTTTTACATCTTAGCATCGTTTTTGTAATAGATAACGCGTTTTCAAAATTAAGGATTCCGAAATAAATATAGAAAACTTTCATCATTTTTGCAGTACTATTTTAAGAGAAATGTATTATATTTTTTTAAGTCCCTAGAAAGATTCATACTTCATTTTCCTCAAAATTTACCTCATCATTTCTTAACTTAAGAGTTTTAAGATGCATTTAGGTATGAAGAATTTGAAGGCACATTTAAGGTAATTACTTTCGGTATATTTCTGTGAATAAGCCAAACATTTTAGTAACCTTTTTTAAAAATTAAAGTAAGAGAGTCAGTTTATATACGGACCCACTGTTCCCGAGGAAAAACGTAGTTTAGCAAAAACGTTATTTATTTCCTGTTAGCGTTACGCATGAAATTATACTCTTTTAGTTTTTATGATACTTTGAATGTAATTTTTTTATTCTAATAGGGAAAAAAGTCGTAAATGTACTTTAAAGTTAGTGGCAGAGTCCGTGTTTTCGATTAGTTCTTAAAATTTACATTTACTTATTGTGATGTCTGAATTCATGTGTCCATCATGAGGCAAATTTCCCCTTCAGGGCTCTAAAAATAGGCCGATAATCAATGGTACACATATTTTTCTTCAAACTCATTTTACTCAAGAAATAAAGGCAAATAAAGAGTAGTTTAGATAACGTACAAGACACAAATTGTATTAGCTTCAGATAGAATAATCAGAAATAAAACTATTGTTAATCGCGTCTTACTTAGCAGCAATTTGTTTGGAAAATATTTTATCCATCTTATCCGCTCGGCAACATTTTCTCCCTTGTGGCAATTTGTTTAAAAGTAATAGGAATTTAAAAAAATTTTATACTTTCAAATTTAAAATTAGGGGTAAAAATTTTGAAGAACTTCTTAGCTTATTTATGGAGCAACTTAAGTTTGAAAATATAAAATATATAACACGGATTATATTCATTAGTAGAGAGAAAAAATTGATGTTTTAAGGGAACACATTACAATTGCATTGGCAAAATTCGGTCAATTTCTTAGTCTATATATCATTTTTATATAAGTTCCTATAATTTAGTATAATTTTAAAGTTCTAATTAAAAAAAATCCTGATGTATCATAAATTTTACTTTTGTTTTTATATTTACATCCCAATGATAAATAAAAAATCTTAAAATGATTTATTTTAGAAAAAAAAAACTATTGTATTTTCATTTAAAATGCTTTTTTTTCCTATTGTGCGAAATACTTTAATATTTTTCTACCTATTGCTATTAGTGTTTAAAAATTGGTATGCATTTTAGAATTAAAACGATACTTATTTTTTTTCAGAACTTGTTCAATTTAGAATTTATCCATGTTTTTCAAAGAATTATCAATAAGAGATTAAAAATATATTTTATGAATACTATTCATATTAGTAGAGATCCTATAACAACTTTTGTTATGCGTATTTTGACGAACTTATAAATCAGTTTTCATGCGCGTACAAAGTTATTGAAAGAGGAGCAGCATTTTAAAAATCCCTTCATAATTTTAAAAGTTTTCTCTTAACAAATTAAATGGTTATCTTTTGTAGTATTTTGAGCTCCAAGCTTATGTAATATTATATACATATGTTAAGCATTTTATAAAATATTAAGAATCCTTAAATCAAAGGCATTTTATAACTCGTACACAATATCCCCTTAACAATTCATTATAAAGCTTTCGGAATATTAGCACTACATTTTTTTCAAAATTTTGTTCAGAATTAAAACATTATTTTTGATACTTCTAATTATATTATTAAATATTATTATGTACTGTTTTAATACTTCTCACAACAGGATAGAGCACTGAAGATGTTAAAATTAAATATATATTCTATCCATTTCGATGACCAATTAAACTGAAAAAACATTCTAAAATACACTCTGAAGCAGAGGTTCCCAAACATTTTTGTCTCATAGAACCCTTGGTATGCATTTTGGTATAGGGTAGGCTCCTGCTAACCTAATATTAAGGGCAGTCGGAAACCTCTATACCGACAATGTTAAATTGGCTGTTTTCGAGGAACATTTTCTCAAAAATCTGTTATATGTACATGCTTGAAATTTTTCATATAATTAAAATACACATTTCTCATTATACTCAAATGAGCTTTTAGCTAATTTTGAATTTTTTCATAATTTATAAAATATTTTATCAAACATAGTTTACGTTAACCCGTTTTTCACATAAAAAATTTGTAAAAAATAAATTTTGGGTTTTTTACAAAAGCTCATTTCAGTATATATTAGCCATCATTATAAACATATCATAAAAATTTACATACCTGTGAACAGTAGTTTCTAAGAAAAGGAACATCGAACATCAAAAATTGACATTTTGAGAAAAATTGATTTTAACGTATAATTACTTTTTAGTTAAAACATGCCAGCTCCATATTCTAAATCATCAGCATTTTTAGTAGCTCATCATCTTCTTTCTTTCCTTTTAAGTCTTTTTCCTTCCTAACTTCCTTTGTTTTTTGTAAACAATAGTATTTTGCTCGTAACAGCCTCTGTTTGTCGAGGCACTCCATCGCTTGTACCGTGTAATCACCAGGCTCAATACACACTTTTCTCAAAATTTCTAGTTTTGATACATTCCCCATATTAAATGAGGAAACTGCATCATATGTACCCAGCGACAAAACTTCTAATTGTACAAATGTTTTCTTCGGTACACGAGACCATGTTACATTATTTACACTTTCGTTAGGATTTTGCGTACCTCCATGTAAACACTTTTTAGCAATTCTGGATTAGCTAAATCCTAAAAACAGGTCGCATGGCCTCCACAACATCCACAGGTAAACTATTTTTGTGATGATAAGTCTCCCCAAGCAATTCTGCTTTTTTAAATTTGCACCACGTATCTGAATCAGAGGGACAAAATCCATGCTGAGGTTTTTCATCGGTTGATAGCTTGTGTAAAAATATTGCCCATATGGCTTGTTGCATGTCCTTCACGCTAGACAAATTTCTGCGGATAGCTAGACCATAATATGCTTGCAGACGGTCGATTTCTGCCTCTGTCAATCTATTTCTTCCGCATAAAGGCTTTCCGTCAGAAAGTTTTTGTCCTCTCATCTTAGTTTTCAAGCGTCGAAGACGTGTCCCCATTCTTTTCATAACATGACCTATGCATTCTAATTTCTCGACAGAGCAATGGTCACCATATACTTTGTTCTCGACAATAGAAGTAAACGCTTTGGAGTCTCCATCTCCTAAATATTTTGTGTACCGAACATTGTAGAGAGACTGGGAACGCTGAAAATGGATAGAGCTCCAGCTACTTCCATCTTACCGCTGTAGCCTTCAAAATTTCTCTTACAATTTTGAAGATGCTTGGTTTTGTTCGGACAAATACAATGTTTTGAAAAACTTCGACATCTATAACTTTGCCGGTATCAACACTTGTGACTGTCACCAAGCCATTCTTCGAAGAAAAACCACGCTTCTGCCAGCTACCATCAACAGCAACAGCAAGGTCCCTTTTTCCATCATTTTCATCAACGGCTTCACGAACAGCTTCTGCCATACTGTGTTCACAGGTTTCTCTTGTTGCCTGCAGTAAAATGTGGTTGTACTTTGAGAATTTTGTGGGTGGCGGGGGAAGATTCATGATACCGCAAAACATCCTAGCAGACTCAGCACCTTTACCTATGCATCGCATAGCATACACTAGCCGGGTATTCAGTTCGTAATTCTCAGAACTATCGCATTTCTTGGAGTTAAAAAGTATAGTTATATTTACAAGAAGGACATTTTAAGTGAAACTTCACAGCTTCACCACAGTTACTTTCACTGAGGTGCAACCTGAGTCCTGTTTTTCACACTTTATACATTTTACAGCTTCAAAAACACACACAAGCTAAAAGGTTAATGTCCACAATAACATTTCTGAAACCAGAAAAGCCTCATCCGAATATGAAATATCCATGTTTACAATTTTTCTCTCACTGGCAGATGGTTCAGTTTCATTAGTACAAAGCTTTGCACCATCAGCACAATTTTTTCATCAGCAGAGTTCTTTGGAACAGTAGAATTGCTTTCACCACAACCATCATTACTTTTATTACATCTTCCTTTATTAAAAACTCCTCTTCGTTTCTTAAATACTTTAGTCGATGCTCTAGGCATAGTAAAATCGATATATTATAGCAATTTTTTGAAAGTTTAAGCTGAATAATGTTAAAGAATACTTGCGAGTTCAAAATTACAACGCAGTTTTGAAAGTGTAAACAAACACTGATTTGACCGTTAAAAATACAGTGAAGTTTCAAATGGGTTAGGAAATAAAATAATAAAAGGCTCAATTTATACAATAAAAGATAAATGTTTTGATTTATACCAGACGCTCAACTTTTAAGCCAAAACAAAAACTTTGTTTACTTTTACGCTTGTCAAATGGGCGTGGCCCAGTTTCAACGATTATTTAAAAATAGGTTTTTAGGGCTTCTACTTACCCTAGAGGTTAAAGTAAGGTATTTTTAGAAAGGTTAAAATCTGTACTATGTGGAAATGTAAAAATCTCAAATTGTCAAAAAATCAAATTTTACCTTTCCGACTGCCCTTAAATTTTTACAAATTAATCAAGTTAAATGTCTTTTTGAGAATTAGTATAGAACTATTTACTTAAAAGGAAAAAATTTCTTTCTGTATTGAAGTATGGTGTTTAAGACTTAATAATCACGTGTTAGTTAATTAGATTTAAATTTAATTAATACGTAAAATAACTGAACAACAAAAAATGCTTCTAATGGAAGGGATGAATCTGATGCTTCAATAACAAATTTTCAACATTTGGTATCAATCTTTTCAGGTTTTACACTAAATCTCCTCTGTTAGTAATGACTAGTTTTTTTCCCTTTCTTCTTTCTTTTTTATTTGGAGATTGGCAACCGTGCAGAAACTCCTCAATAAGAAAAGCAATTAAAAACTTTCTCACAATTTTCTATAACAAGTTTGGCTTTTAAATCCAAAAACAGCTTTTGTATCCATTCATTAGGGCCTATTACACAATCAGTTCTTATTGTGATATAATTTTTTTCAATGTGAACCATATGAATTGATTGTGACTATGTTAATACTAACCATGGTCAAAACATTTTCAAACCTAGTTTCAAAGTCTGAATAAATGACTTTTAAACACTGAACGCAGGTTAAAACATACTGGCGCAGTGTTTCTCAAACTGTGCGGCGCGCCCCCTTGGTGGGGGCATGATAACCCTACAACGGGGGTGCGAGTATATCAAAAAGTCGAAAATAAAAAAAAAAATGTTTTTAAAGAATTATTGATTTACGGAAAGGAAGAAAAACAAAATACATTTTTAAGTAATACAAATAAAATAAGCATTTACACTGATATAAAAAGCTTATAAATGTATCAGTACTGCACAATGTGTTTCATAATTAATTTAACAATACTAAGTTATAAACAAGTTTAATATATAATTACCAGTGACCCTATGGGCATGTCATAAAATTATATACTAATCTTGATAATTTGTATGATTTATAATTAATTACAGTCGTATTTTGTAGCTTTTCGTCAAAGTATATTATTATTGAATTCAATAAATTATTATTGTATGAAGAGAGGCGCGATGAAAATTTTGACTAAAAATTGGGTCGCAAGTATAGAAAGTTTGAAAAGCACTGTACTGGCGGATTGTCTGTAACCAATTGAGAAAATTCTCGATCCCCAATGTTATGATGCTTTAGATTAATTCTGGAAAGAAACGTTAAAATATTCCTTAATATAATAAATTTTATGCTGTTACCTTATAACTGCAATTTAAACTCATTAAATTTAGTAAATAAATATGTTAAATTGGCAAAATCTGGTTTCTTCTTGATTAAATTTTCTTTCCACAATCCAAGCCACAATCTGGTTTAATGTGAGCCACTATCACTGGCTCCCATTTACACCTCATAGTCCCCCAAATTATGTTTTCGTTTCCATGGACCCCTTGCAAATCATCATAGACCCCTAGGGGTGCATATAGACCACTTTGGGAATCAGTTCTTTTAAGAATGAAATAGTGACGCAATAAGAAGTAATCAAAATTGAACCAAAATAGGTTCAATAGGTGCTATGCACTTTTATAAAAAACGAAATGTTAACCATTTATCAGAAATTGGGTGCTTTATTAAAGGAATATAGATCCAAGAAGTGTATGAATATAGAGTACAGTGGTCTACTTCTTACCTTGATTAGATTTTTTTCAATGAGGCTAATTACCATATACATTTCAATAAGCAAGCTAGATTGGTACTACAAAGAAATAGTTCGACCCTTGCTCATCAGAGTTCAAATGTATGTTCCAGGTAAGATCTGGCCAGCATGCAGATAAAAGAAGTGTTGGAAAATAAGGAAAACAAAATATACGCAAAGGTGTGGTGGGTGCCTTCAAGCATTATCCTGTTGAAATGCCATTCCAAGTATACTGAAAGAAAAGACGACAACATTGTAGAAATACAATCTTATATACATGCCTTAAAAATTTCACGGATGATGAGTAAAAAATCTGGGTATCAAATAAATTGGCACTTATTACCATAAATCCTGGTTGCGGTGAAAACAATCGCACGGGTATTACTCTGGTTAACCTGACTTAATTCAAAATGAGGCCCATCATTGAATTTTTTTAATTTAAGTTTGAATTCCAAATCTAAAACAACAGGGATCACTGAAAATGCACCTGATAAATGTAACGGTGAGGGTTAGATAGCAAAATGTTTGCAGTGATCTAAGTCTCATTCACTGAGACGCTTTATCGGATGGGACCGGTATTTTGATATCACCAGTGTGCCAATTGCATGTTGTAATGTTGATAAGAATGCATCAACTGCTGTGACAGTCAACCACATGTATCTTGCATTGCACCGTTTTTCTAAGTCAACCATCACCTTCTTGACTTACTGTACTGCCATAGTTCACTCGTTTTGTCTACATCATCGAATGGTAGCAGCACTTCCACCCAAATGCCAAGTGATCCTGCTGCGTTTAATCCTTTTACGCGTCCTGTATTTAATGGGAATATTAGTTTTTGCTTATATTGAATCCATCTGCAAGTAGCAAGTAATTGGTATAATTCACGTGAGACAACTCAACTACATTTGTGTGGTAGTTATTCCTTAGAATTAAATTGTCCTTAGTTTTATAAAGTATCAAGATGTTTCATGCAACAATGTTTTTTTAGTGTCTCGCTTTTTACATAGATTATCACGTATTAGTTAAAAAAAACTTATACTTAAAATACGTATCAGATACAAATAAAATAGATTAATATATTTGGGTTTTTTGAATGAAATGGAATTTGGAAAAAAATAGCCCTAAATTATAGCAATATATATTCAAACTGGTTGTAGTGTTTGTAGAAATTGAAGAAGTTTAATGCGTCAGATATTGAGTTAAATGATACATTTTATCTATATTGAGGAGAATTTTCAAATAGCTCAATGCATACGCATCAGTTTGAAAATTTCCAAATTCATAGCATTGTATTGGTTATTATAAACCTGCTAAATACCTTTATCACAAATTTATTTTGATCCCAACATAAGTTATAAATTTTCTAGTAATTAATAAAATATGTCCGTGTAGATTACTCATTTATACAAGCTCTCAGGCTTAAACTACCAAAATGAAAGACCATCTTAATATTAAGTCTCGGTATTCTTTTTTAAGAAAATTGCTTTTATGTGTAGCGAAATAAAATCTGTGTAACAACCAATTCTACTAGAATTTTAAAAATGTGAGAATGAAAGTAAAAAACTGTGATTATTAATTACTTGTTTACGCTCTAAGTATTTAAAGAGAGATATTCCTCCACCTTTCAGTGTCAACTAAATGTTTTTTTAATGTAAAATACTAGAAACCCATAAAAAGGACATTTTTCTGTCACCATTTGCTATGATTAATCTCACTTACGTCAAACGATCTAATTAAAGTACTTGTATACATATTTTTCCGTACTACATCTACAAGCCCAAGACTTTACATGATCTTGTAAAGTAGTTTATATTTGTGTTCTATTATTTTGCATACATGTCAAATTGTTTTAAAATACTCATTAATATGTTTTATTTTTATATTTTCTGAAAATGTTTCAATTTGGTATTAAATTTCCCCAGAAATTGTGTGCTGTCTCGAAAATAGTCTGTTCAGTTTTCAAATGGGTCACCATTTATACAGGTTTTTAATAAGAAGTATAACACAGGTTTTAAAGTTGAATGCCTATTTTCTTTTTATTATGAGATGGTTCAATTGACATTTACAGAAAATGTTGCATTGAAGGGAAGTTTCAATATTTTACAAAAACCAAAATTAAATATATTTCAATTTTTACAATTATTTTTAATAATAACTGATAAATTACTTTGGAATAAAAATAACTAAACTTCTAAATAACTTGTTTATGTGAATGTACACGTGTATTTTTAAATAAATCCTAATTTTGATTCTGGTTATTATAAGGACAAACACAAAAGGAGTGATTCATGATAACTTAAGAGTGAAAAGAAATTGGATCTGTAACAGAAAAATAAGTGACTGTTAAGAAAATATATTTCTTTACACCATTATAATGTCCACTTATTTTTTATTATGTAAAAATGGCAACATAATTGAAAAAAAATAAATAACTAATTGAATAATTTCTACAAAACAATTATGACTATCCTGTAGTCAAACCATACATGTTAACTTATGTATTAGTAATTTTAATAATATACTTAAGGATAAAATAACATATAGGGAATAAATACATTTTTTAATTCTGATTTTATATTAAAGGAAGGGGAACCATTCATTTTCATGAAAAAAATATTATAAAAGTAATTACCATGCTGAAATAAATTATGTTTATTTGTCATCGTTACCGACAATAATAATTTTTAAAGCTTATGTTATAAATATTGACATAGACGGAGATTCAAAAACTTTCTTTTTATCGAAGAGTTGCAGAGGATTTTAAATAATTATTATTGGAAAGTATACAGAAAAGGAAGGAAAACTGACGTCTTCCTTTTAGTGTAAAGGCAGAAAAGTTTAGATCAACAACTCTTAGTTGATAATAGAGAGCTTTTCAAAACTCCTTCCCTATTATACGAAGAATAAACTGTGACAGCCTTTTCAAGAATGCACCTCATTTTATTTTCCAATGAAACTTTTCAATATAATGAATGTGAAAAGATAACGTGTTGTTTAAAGTTTACCAGCAGGTGAATTTATTTTTGTATTTCAGTATTAATTGTGTCATATTCATAAATATGTATTTTCTTTTTAATTTGAGCATTTTATGCTTAATAAATTTGTGTATTCACGTTTGAACGTTTTTAACGATGGATTTAATACGTAATCAATTCCATTTATGTTTTGATTTTTATCAGAATATATTTTAGAAATATTAATTTGTAACTAACATCAATGTATAATTTTCAATATGAATAAAAATTTCATTTATTTAAGGATCTTTTTTTTTCTCAAATAATAATACTTGGAGTTTAGGATATATTTTCAAAAAATTAAATTATGGAGTGCTTTGATTTTTGTTTTAATAACGAAATTCCAAGTAGATCAATAAACAAGCACTCAGAGTATGAATGTAATCATAAAGAATTCGGTGTACGTGTATAGCAAACTTGATAAATTCTGTAAAACACACAAATTTAAATGAAATTAATTAAAAAATGTTGAAATTTAAAATTAAAATAAAGTAAAATAGATTATTTATGAAGCTGTTTATTGAAACCTGAATAGTAAGGGAAGTGTTGTGAGTGCTTTTTACCGTCCCACTTGGAAGCAACCTGAGTGTTATTATTGATGGACCTCATACTTTGAGTAATAATGGAAAAAAATAACAAAAAAGAAGAATTTTTAAACATAACTGGAAAGAAAAAAACTTATTATTTTATTTTACAATGTACGCAAACTATTTGGAGGAAATACATGCAAATATGGAAAATTCAATACGTTTTGACTCTTACTTTCAGTGCATAGTAATTAAAAATAACTGTTCAGAGGATTTACTGCACGTGATATTCCATATAGTATTGAACTAACTTAAATAGTGTGGGGGGGGGGGTTAATGAATATTTAAATAATATTTGAAGTATCTTTGAGCCCTATACAAACCTTTAAATTTCATAAAATGCATAACAGCTAAAAAAAGCAAAGGCAGTCCTTTAAAACTTTTAAAATTTAAATATAATTGTGGCTCTCTAAAATTGGATGTAAACTCTGCAAGTCATTTAATGATAGAGAACAATTAATTAAAAATGAATTTGCCTTTTTATGATATTTTATGTCATTAGTGTTCTTCTTAAAGCAGCATGATGTACTTCACGCAAATGTCTGAATGGAAATTATTTTATATTGTTTTAAACTTAAAAAAAATTGAATTATACTTGTTTTTTATGTAAGAATATCTTACGAATACTCAATTTTAAAAGTTTTTTCTTTGATGATGAACGACCAAGGGCTTAAAGTTAATCCAGTCTACGTAAGTGTTTTCAAGTATTCTCTCAAATAGTAAGTCTTTTATTTTAACTATGTTTTTATCATATGCAGTGGTAATCAAACTTTTTGACCTCACGGACCAGTAAAATCATAATTTCAATCCCGCGGACCACTGATAGGACTTTTAAGTGTTAAATATATTTATAAAAAAATTGTATTCCAAGAACACATAAAATGTTTATAGTTAATAAAAGGAATCTTTTAATTGTAACCAAATTTTATGAACGCTTTATTAATAAACCATAATAAAATAAACAAAAACTTTAAAAACAAAACAATTAAAAAATGGTTTATCAAACTTTTAGCATTATGCATTCTTTATGTTCCTGCTTACTTGAAATAATGTTGTGTCGATATTTGGATCCAGTGTTGTTACTGTAAGACAGATAACTGCATTTATTTCAAGCTGATATTGGTACCGTGTTTTGATGGCTGTGAAGGATCAAAATGCCTTTTCCCTAAATACGTTGTAGAGAATTGAAGCAGAACTTTTATCGCCTGTTCACTAAGAAAAGAGTATTCACTTTTTATGGAATGCCAAAATTGATGATGAAGGAAATTTAAATTTGAGAGTTTCGTCGGATGACAGGTCGACGAGGCTTTCTTTTATATGCCTGCTTATATTGTTATTCTAAATTTTCACTGCAAACAGATCTATTATCCACATGTTACCATGTCTGGGATCTTCATTCTTTGGGTGATAATGAGCAAAATATTCTGTAAGTGATTCCAAGTGTTTTTAACGAGGTTTACTGCTTGCTGCATCTTAAAACATCATTTAACGTGATGAGTAAGTATTTTGATAGGGACCATCCTACGTGATGAGTCCGTGATGAGCCCCGTGATGATAATGTGATGAGTCCCACGTTTTGCTAGGAACCATCGAAATTTCCTCACCGACCACTAGTGGTCCGCGGACCACCACTTTGGAGATCTCTGACCATATGTGTATGGAATATTTAATTATAATACATATTTAACAGTATGCAGCTCTCTTCTTCATAGAAGTTAATTAGGTTAATGTGATGAACATTTCCATTTTATTACATCACTAGAGAAGAAAATAGTTTCTTACTAAATGTAGGAGAAAAACTGTCTTAATAAGACTATTTTTCACTAACTTATAGGAACATGAGTAACGAAAGAAATTCGTCATTCATGTTTTTCAGTGTTCTCTAATTACTTCAAAATACGAGAATCATGTCATATATTATTTTGTTTCCAAATTACTTATAGAATAATTCATTTTTGACGACTTTTTACTTTGAAAAAAAAGTTTTAAGTATTTTTAATATAACTTTTTTTACTTAGCTATACACAGACAATTTATAAATTCAAACTGAAATGGTTTAAGACACATTGTTCATTCTGGTGTATATACATTTAATAAAAATGAACACATTGAAATGTTCAGATAAATAAGATTAGTGAATTAAACTTTTGAAATATATCGTATAATCATAAAATTAGTTTGCACATTGCACAATAAATATGATGTAATTTAGTTGATGATTACGTAGTTATTGCATAAGTCTACAGTTTATTTGAACAATTTTTTATTCTTTTTTCAAGCAGTTTTATAACATATTTACTCTAAGTGTATGAACACATAGAAATAGCACATAAGTGTATAATATCATAACTATAACTAAAATTAAAACAAGAGCTTTAAAAACATGCATACATAATAACTTATTAAAGTAAGCTCTAAAATGCACGATGAATGAAATATGAAGTTAACAAACATCTAGTTCAGTACGTAGATAGTCGCAAAATATAGCATTCATGAGATATGTTTTAAGAATTTTTTTTAAAAAAAAGATATAGAGTTTTTTACTAAATTTAGACAACTGGCTCGTATAATATTAAAGGATTCATTATGTTTGGTGAACAATTTGAACCTGACTTTAGATAACGCTTTCATTGTCGACAGCTATTTCATTACTTAGGGAAAATAAGACCACGGTTTCTCTGAAACGGATGCATTTTTGTATGCGTGTTCCTCTCTTTCTTTGCTCATTAAGGAGCAAAAATAAGATTCTCTATCAACAACTTTGTATTATTATTTGTCTTTTCTAATAATTAGCTTAATTAGCCCAAATGAAACTCTCAGAATAAAATTTTGTAAGAGCTTACTAGTATAATTATCCCTCTCTTTATATCTTTTATATACGAAATTTGTATACTTTTTAACTAAATGAATTTTTACCAAATTTTATTAAAATTGTTGAGTAGATTCTGTGTTTGAACTTTGGAAATAATGTGACTTCATTCAATTTATTAATGTTTTTTGTTGGTGTATATGTCTTACTAAATTTACAATAATATATATTAATTTGTAAAAATATGTTTAAAGGTGTTAAAGAAAAATTAATTCGTGTCAATATTTTCTTAAGGAAATTTTTTAAATTCTTTAAATGTTATGCTGATATGATATTAATCAATGCTTTCAATTCATATTTTATATATAAGTATTGCGGATAATCTAATCATTTTTTCAAAATGGTCTACAACAAGTAAATACGGATTTTAAACTATATAACTTGAAAAATAGTAGAAAAAAACATACTAATTATTTATATTTACTAGGAAGGTTTTACTAAAATTGCATTTTGGCTTTATCGATGCAATTTAATTTATAAGCTTAAGGTATTGGTACAATTTCTTAACTTACACATATACTTTGTGAAGTCCCGCCCGTGGGAACACATGTTCTATACTATCGACGTGACCTGTATTTCTGTGGGGAAGAACGAAGAACCACTCAAATCATTTATACTAAAATTCATTTATTAAGATCTTAGTTTTTAACACAATACACAACAATAATAATCTAAGGATGATGATCCAGAATAGGAAGAAGCAACACGTATTACCTAATATTCGTGCAATTGACCACTGAATCTAACTTTATAGATTAGTTCCTATCTCACTAATATACGCACTTTTCTTATAGCTTATACAAATTCGCTTACCGCTATACCCTGGGTAAACAGCTACATTCTTATCACTTCTGTTGTGGCTTTAATCCGGCCTTTTAGTCCCGGACCCACTTTGGTTCATGTGTACTGATACGGCTAGGCTAATTCCCGGACATAGGATTCTTCTAAACTTTATCTCAAATCACTTTACCGCTACCTCTCTAATTAGCGACTTCACACTTAGCAATCACTTCTGCACATAGACATAGACCTAACACGAATGTTAACTTCCAATATATTGATGGGAGGGCGCCGGTCCCCAAGATACAATAGCAGTTTTTACATTTGCCCTGTTTACAGGAAACGGATTTCTTAGGAATTTGGGGGTGCCTCAGGTCAACGGACTCTATGGCGGGCGAAGCTGTATCCTTGCACAGCTTGTTGGCCAATCGGATTTGTAAAATTTACCGCCAGAACTTAGAAGCGCGGATGATTTTCCGAGTGGTGCGGTCGCCCCTTTATAAGGGTTGGCGCGCGAATTCTCGGGGCGTTTTACTCCCTCTTACGTCTGCCAGAAAAACCCTCCAGCCGGGAAGCACACTCTCTACCCGAGGTCACCCTTCGTCGCTCTCTCCTCTCATTCCAGATAAGTAAATACCCTTGAAATTTTTAAATTAAATTAATTAATTGTTACTTTAAAGAACCGGTCTTTTTAATTTAGTGTACTGTTTTATTGTTTTTAGAGGATTTTGTGTTTGAGCTTAAGCTATGATGCGATGTTACGTTAAGAACCTGGAAATTTAGATAATGGATATATAGAAAATAAATTAATCATTTAAATTAAACGAGCGTCGCATTATAATGGTACCGTGACCAGAGTGATTCAAATTTTTTTCTGCTTTGTATCATTTGGTGCCGAAGACCGGTCGTCGGAATTTTTTTTCTTTTATATTATCTGATGTCGTGATTTTTTTTCTTGATGGGTCACCGAATAATAGTCCTACTTAATCTGTTAAACATGTGAAAAAAAAATATGTGCTATTCCAGTTGTGAATTTTTTTTTCTTGTAGTATTTTTTTATTATTTAGATACTTAGAGATGTTGTTAATGTATTTCTTTTTCTTATGCTCTTTGTTAGTATATGTATGTGTGTATTCATAATCTTAACTAATCTGGCTATGATCTCAATTTCTTATGTGTTGATATGTTTGTATTGTGGATTTTAGTGTGCTCATTTTTTTCCCCGTTTAATTAATTCGAGTGTATATTGTTATATGGAGTACGTGTTTCGTTGCTAGTTAACAATTTTTTTTTGGCCCGAATGTTTGAAGTGGTTCAGTTAATTGATTATGCTTACTGTTCTGAGCGCTTTAAGTGTTATGAACATGTTATTTCCGATAAAAGTTCATTAGATGTTGCGCTGCTTAAATTAGAGAATTTAACTGTGTTAAATTTTGATAGTAATTGATTAGGTGTTTATGGCTGTAGTACTTGGAATTTGAGATATTGAAGTGATAAGGTTAGTAGTTTTTGAAAAAAAAGAAAAAAATTGGTTAAATGTTCATTTGTGCAGTATTTGAATTTAGAGATATTCAAGTGTAAGGAAAAGGTGACGGAAATAGTTATTAAGTGTTCATTATGTTTGCGTTTGGAATTGAGTTTTTCTTTTTTTTTCTGAGATGTTAAGGTTTGTCAATTTTTTTTGTTAATCTGCTGTTCTGGTTGATATGAGAGCTTAATTGTTGGAGCGATGTTGTGTTTGGGGAATAAGTATTGGTTGTATCGATTTTTTTTGTGGACTTTTGGAGCATGTTAGAGAGCATTGGACTTCGTAAATGCGCTTGATTTGTTGTAATTTTTCCCCCTCTCCTTCTTTCTGTAAAAATTTGAATTGGAGTTGTCATGCAAACTATTTTTTTTCGGTCATTTTGTCGATTGGAAGTGTTGTGTGGGGTTTGAGTCTTGGCGTTCTTGGCCGATGGGAGAGGACGTCTCATCTCGTGCTGATAGCTGTCCATGTCATTCTGGGGCACTCCTACTCGGAGAAATTTTGTTCACCCCCTCCCCACCTGCAGCAGTCCAGGGGTGGAACTGGATGTTGGTTCACTCCGGCGCTTTAGGAGGAATTTTCTCCCTCGCGCCCCCTGCTGTCACAAGCGAGATCAGATATTCAGCCTCTCTCTTTTTCTCTATAGGGTCGCTATTCTTCCCCCTTTTTTGTTGTTTAATAATTTTCTCTCGGAGCTACTCGATTATAATATTTTTTTTTCGAAGCAACTTAGCTACTTTACTTAGCGCTTTTTTATAATAGAAACAAAATGGAATTTTTGGTTTTCCTCTTACATTTAATTCACATACTTTCCGCTGGAATTTTTTTTGATAACTATGCAACTTGTGTCATTTCGTTTTCTGATGTTTAAGTGAGACATTGTTGTAATTAGTTATTTAATGAATTTTTAGCTCAGATTTATTTATGCACTTGTTTTATGTCATGTTTGATGTTTTAGATAGATCAAATTTTGTACTTAGTTTTTTTTAATGAATTCTAGCTCAATTTTTTTTTTATGCAATTTGTTTCATGTATTGATTTGATGCTTAAATGACATAATGTTTAATGTGGTTAATATCAAATTTTGCTTTAGATAAAATATTTTTTGATGCTATGTGTTTCATGCAATATATAAAATTTGTTGTTTGTAATAGGATTGTTTTTTTTTAATTTTGCTATGCGATTCATGTAAACACGTCAATTTTAATTTTATAGATTTTAAGCTTTAATTTATGTTTGCAACAAAAAATCAAATTTTGGGGTCCTTGGACACATGTCATGAAATTTGAATGTTGTTACTATACACACACATACATATTTGACATTTTTTTATTTTATTTAACCATTTTTTTTTATGGTTATTATCTAGTATTTTAAATAATTTTTTCATACAAAAAGGTTCCTTTATTGAATAAGTTAGTTCATGCTGATTTGATTGTATAACTGTGTACTTTCGTGTTAAATTTTGAGTTTGCATACAATGTTAATTTTTTTTTTGGTAGCGGTATTTTGTCAGAAGCAATTTTAGTGATAATTTGTGTTAGTGTATTAATTTTAAGTGGATGTGTATTACTAAATAATGATATCATTGTAATTTATGCTTGTTAAGATATGGATAGAGATGGTTGTTTGAATATTTTCCCTGAGAAATTATGTTGAAACTTAAATTTGCTTTGCTCGGGTTGTCTTGTGCTGTCACATTATTGCTAATTTTAATTTAAAATTTTCTAGTGTTTCGGTTAGGTGTTTCAATGCTCATTTAATTTTTGTGTTGTTTGTTTTGCTATAGATGTGGAATTTCTTTGTTTACTCAGGGCTCTAGTTAAAATTGTGGTTTGGTTAAATTTATGTGCAGTCAATAATTGTTTCTCGCTTGTGTGCTAAACTGTACTAGGAATTGAATGTTTTGTTTGATGTCGATATAGTACTTCTGCTGGGTTAGATTAATTGTGGTTTGGTTAAATGAAGGTGCAGTCAATCATTGTGTCTCGTATGTGTGCTAAACTGTACTAGAAATTTAATGTTTTGGTTGATGTTGATATAGTATTTTGTTGATTTAGGTTAACTTGTTTTGACTAATGGTAACGCACGGGTAGATTATTGAATTGAGTGTTGAGGCTGATTTAATTTTTTTTAGGGTTTTGGATTTTAATTGTAGTTTTGCATTGTTATTTGGAAATAAGTTTTTGGTCAGATAATGGTATTGTTAAATTTTATGTTTTGTGTACGCGTAGTTGTGTTAGCTTTGAGTTTGGTTTTGGCGAAGAGAATTTTGATTTAGTATTGTTTGTTTTAGTTATTGAGTTTGATAATTTTTTTTGGTTTGAAAATGTTGAAGATGATTAGGTGTAAATTTTTTTTTTTTTTGTTTTATTAATTGTTAAAGGAGTTGGATAAGTTGAGTTCAGGATTTTGTGGAATATTTGAAGAAGTTATTCAAAGGAGATAGATAATTTTTTAATTTGATGAATTTGTTGAATAATTGGGAAAGTTTTTTATTTTTATGGAGATAGATAAGTTTGCGTTCAAAGTACGTTTATTCGAGAGTTGTTTTATATGGAAATTTATAATTGAGTTGAAAAGAAAGTTATATGGTTTATTTGAGAAAATTGTGTGATGTAGAGAAGGTTATTTTGAGTTATGGATTTTGGGCAAAAGAACATTGAGTTGAAATAGTTATACTGTATATTTGGGAAAGTTTTTTTGATGTAGAGAAGGTAATTTGAGTTAAGGATTTTGTACGGTTTCGAGTAAATAAGTTGATGAACATAGATAAATTGAATTAATGATTGTGTGGTACAATTAAGAATGTTTTGAGATGAATCTAGGAAAGTTCGACTTGAGGAGTATGTGAGATTTTGTGTACATAAGCCGATGAGCATAGATGGTTTTAGTTATTGGTATTGTGGAGAAGTCAATTGATTATTTGGAAGTTGCAGATAAGTTTAGTTAGTGTTATTGAGGTATAAGATATGAACGATCTGACGTAAATGCAATTTTGATTGATTCAGGAATCATTTCACGGTTACTAGTGTTATAGAATGAGATTTGAGTTATTTATTCGATGAATTTTGATGAATTGATTTAGCGGTATTGTTGAAAATTGAGGATCTTTGTTGTTCTTTGTGTATATATGTTGCGCGTATAGTGAAACATTTTGAGTTTTTTTTTAATTATCTAGAATTGATACATTGTATGACATAGAATGTTAAAAAGTTATGTTGATTAGTTAAGTGAATTTTTTTGGGGAATTGTGTTTAATTACGTGTAGCACTTGCAATAATTTTTTTGTTTTTTTTGTTTTAGTTAAATTACTTGACTCTGTATGTGTCGCCTCATATGTCATGGGTTGCATTATCAATTTTATGTTTATAATTTTTTTTCTAAAATTTTCAACTGCATTTGCGATTTCTGGAATTCATTTCCCAATATGGAAATTCGCATGTATTTGAATGTAGAAGAAATTGTTTGTTTTCTCTCAAATTTTTTAAAAGTATTAATCGATATAGATATTTTTTTTATATAATCGGATTTGCATGGCTTTTTTCTTTCTGCCTTTGTAAACATTGGAGATGCATCCTGATCACATGCGTACTCATGGTTTGCAATTCTAAATTTAATTACAGTAAATATATTTTTTCTTAATTTCAAATTGTAACCAATGCTTGTAGTGAATTTTTTTAAATTCCTTAGGCTACTAAGCATTCTTAGAGATTATAATTTTTTTTTCACCGTTTATACTACTCGTTAATTTAGAGATTTTAATTTGCAAATCTAAATTAATTACATTAATTTTTTTTTTAAACTTTCAATTGTAACCAATGCTTGTAGTGAATTTTTTAAAATTTCTTAGGCTATTAAGCACTCTCTGAGGTTATATATATATATATATATATATATATATATATATATATATATATATATATATATATATATATATATATATATATATACATTTTTTCACCTATGCACACCAATCGTTTCAATTTCTAATTTTTCACTTTAAATTAATTTTTTTTTTACGAAAGATTGTTATCGATGCTCTTGGTGAACCACTGAAATTTGTTATGCTTTGATTATTGTTGAGGGTTAAAATAGTAATTTTGTTTGGTGGTCTGGGACATGAACTTCACATTAGTCGTATCAGGATTTCGATGTTAAACGATTATGTGGTGTCTGTTTCAGGGTGCCATGTTTG
The DNA here is from genome assembly GCA_019973935.1 of Trichonephila clavipes. Lineage (NCBI taxonomy): Eukaryota > Metazoa > Arthropoda > Arachnida > Araneae > Nephilidae > Trichonephila > Trichonephila clavipes. The sequence continues at coordinate 67,472 of BMAU01000789.1, read as the reverse complement.
TATTGATTATATATGTTTTCACTAGTACTTATCTCTTATCACAAAGTATTTTGTTCGATGCGCATATGTGTGGTTATTGTGAGTAGCGAAGCTGTTATATATGCAATTTTCGATTTTACTATGCGTTACTCGTCTTATTTTTTTATTATTTAGTGGAACATGTTTCTTTGTGATTATTCGATTATTTCTATTTGTTATTTTATATATGTTGTCCTTGTGAATTGTATGGTGACCCCCATATCCCATTCGGCAAATTTTTTTTCGTACATGAATTTAATTGTAGTTGTTAGTAGTTAAATTGTTTTTCTCTCCCTTTTCGCAACGTTTAAGGAATTAGGGTTAAAATGCAATTTTCTTGTTGGTTGTTTTTTTTGTGTGCAAAATAGAATTTTTTAGACAATGCTTCTTGAAATTTTTTTATATTGAGTGATGGGAGGACGAGATGGGGACCTCGGGTATCTGAAAGCCCTGTGGAAGAGTGGAAAATTTGTTCTCCCTATTTTACATACTCTACTGATGCTGGCTCTCCTACGAGAGTGTTCGTGTTTTCTCTCTTTCAGGACATCAAGCCATTATTGTTTCAGGTGCATTGGATCTAGTTGTATCACGAGATTAACCCCGTCGAGAGTCAGATTTCTGGATGTAACCCTTGCACCATGGGCAGAACCCTTGCAAGATTCAAACAGCACCGGGTTACTACTACAAGACCAATGACCTGTTACGCTGTTTCAACAAGATTACGACGCTCCAGACATTTTTTTTCTTTCTCTCCCATCAGGACGTGGACAGCCGTTCGTGAACCAGGAGTCTGTGAATCAGGAGTCCGTGAACCAGGAGTCCGTGAGTGCCTGTTGAAAGGAAGACGAGTCTGTTGGAACTGCTGACGCTATTGCATTTTGTATTTACATTTACTTCACTGAAATTTTTGTGTTTCTTTATTTCTAGTTTTGTTAATCTGAAAGAGGGGAGGAGTGATGGGAGGCCGCCGGTCCCCAAGATACAATAGCAGTTTTTACATTTGCCCTGTTTACAGGAAACGGATTTCTAAGGAATTTGGGGGTGCCTCAGGTCAACGGACTCTATGGTGTGCGAAGCTGTATCCTTGCACAGGTTGTTGGCCAATCGGAATTGTGAAATTTACCGCCAGAACTTAGAAGCGGATGATTTTCCGAGTGGTGCGGTCGCCCCTTTATAAGGGTTGGCGCGCGAATTCTCGGGGCGTTTTACTCCCTCTTACGTCTGCCAGAAAAACCCTCCAGCCGGGAAGCACACTCTCTACCCGAGGTCACCCTTCGTCGCTCTCTCCTCTCATTCCAGATAAGTAAATACCCTTGAAATTTTTAAACGTTCTTTATTTAAAAATGTTAATTCAAAATAAATTAATTGTTACTTTAAAGAACCGGCTTTTTAAATTTAGTGTACTGCTTTATTGTTTTTAGAGGATTTAGTGTTTGAACTTAAGCTATGATGCGATGTTACGTTAAGAACATGGAAATTTAGATAATTGATATATAGAAAATAAATTAATCATTTAAGTTAAACGAGCGTCGCATTAATATATATAGGATTCCTAATTTAAAGAGTGTTTTTTTTCCAGGTATATAAGTTTAAGTTGGCATTACTTTCCAAGATGGCGACCGACTTAACAGCTGTCAAGGGATTTATTCTCAGATTGGTTTGGCAATTCATCAAAACGATCATCAAGCAAGGCGTAGATTCGTCGAATGGGCCCAAAACGAGATTGCCGTTGTTCACGATTTTCATAATCGAATTTTGTTCAGCGATGAAGCGCACTTCTGGTTGAATGGCTACGTCAACAAACAAAACTGCCGCATTTGGAATAAAGCTAATCCACAAGTGTATGACAAAAAACCATTAAATCCAGAAAAACTGACTGTTTGGTGCACTTAATGGGCTGGTGGAATCATTGGTCCGTACTTCTTCAAAAACGAAGAAGGCCACAACGTTACAGTCAATGGCGATCGGTATAGAGCCATGATTACGAACTTTTCTTTCCTGAATTGAACAATCATAATGTCCAGGAGCTGTGGATCCAACAAGACGGCGCAAAATGTCACACAGCTCGTGCCATAATCGATTTATTGAAAGACACGTTTGGTGACCGCCTAATGCCACATTTTGGACCTGTGAATTGGCCTCAAAATCTTGTGATTTAACACAGCTAGATTATTTTCTGTGGATCTATGCAACGTGATTGGTCTATGCGGATAAGTCACAAAGCTTGACCATTTGGAAGACAACATTCGCCGTGTTATTGCCAATATACGGCCGCAAATGTTGGAAAAAGTCATCGAAAATTGGACGTCCAGATTGAACTACATCCGAGCCCGCCGTGACAGTCCTTTGCCAGAAATCATATTTAAAATGTAATGCCACTAAATTATCTTTCGAATAAAAAAGAGTCATGTGAATCGAATAATACATCGTTGTTTTATTGCAATTTAATGTTCTATACCTCTAAAAAAACACTCTTTACATAGCCACGTTCCTCTTCTTGAGTTGGTTGGTAAGAATTTCCATTCTGGCCCCAAAGAACCAAAGAGGACAGTTGGATGAAATCGCAGTGAAAGCCCCTTGTCAACCTCCCAATTAAATCAACTCACACTTTCCTCAAAGTTACTGTAAAATGACAGATGGTCCATCAAGAATTTTCAGAAATGCATTTAATGTATTTTTAAAGATGGTTTTTCCCTTAATGAGTAAAAATATGTATCTTGAGTTGAAATTATTCTAATTTAGGAAATCGAAGTAAGATTAGAGTGAGCTTAAACGTACTTCCTGCATTAATTCAGAACCGGCTTAGAAATATAATACTCTTTATAGTTGATTAATTGAGATTTTTCTTATTTTGTTTTTTGGTTTTGGTATTGGTAATAATTACAAAATTTAAAATATGAATGGAAAATATTTAAATGCATTTATGTGTGCGCGTATGATCAATAATTATTATCCCGTGAGAGTATAGATAGGATCATAACGCCATAAAAAAGAATTTAAAATTTAAAGGTAAGATATTTTATGCCTAAAATATGATACTGTAATAATGTCTGACTCCCATTTTACATTTAAAAACATAATTCACCGCATAAATCAGGACTTGCCCTTTTTGTGAATAAAGTTCGCCATACTTATTTTAGATTTTTAAAACTATAACCTTTGTAATGTCTAATGTTTTCTGTAGCCTAAACCTTGGATATTTTTTAGATTTTATTTTTAACATAAATAACAATTTAAGCTACTAAAACTGACTAAATATATTTTTAAATCATTTTTTATTCATAAAAATATGTTGACCTTTTTTTCAAATTTAAAATTCCATCCCTACTGAACTGTATAAATTTGCGCAGTTTTCGGACATATATGTATATATATATATATATATATATATATATATATATATATATATATATATATATATATATATCCAAGGGAAGTAAGAAGTAAAATGCTATTTAAGAGATCACGAATAAAATTGGGGATTTATTTACATAACTTCTAATTCAAAAATACCTCATATGGCGTAGTGTAACAAATTACGTTAATGAGAAGAATAAACTGACCTTCTACATTCGCCATGATTCTAAAATAATAGAAAAATATGAATATATTTCTTCTAATGGGACTGCACGTCGGTATTTTCACATTTGCAGACCTAGTACATTTCCCAAGAGCTAGTATCACTTTTTACAGCGGCACCACATATAGGTGATACTATTTTCCGCAAGTAATTTTGACACCCAGTTTCCACCCCAGAGGGAGGCACTTGAGCTCCGACGATGCGAAATTAAACTTAGGAGTTTAGCTTTGACGAGAGCACCTAAGCCAAATGGGCACTCAAGGGATTTTTACATGTCGCTTAATCATGCGACATGGATGCTATCGATTTTCAGCATCATGAAAATCCACCGACATGGGTCGGGGTTGAAACCGCAAACTTAGGTGCAGAAGGCCAGCGTCAAACCAACTACGTTAACCAGCCGGCATCTTATGAATGTAGTAAATAATATACATAATTGTACATAATTTATTCGTTAGTCGTAAAAATAAAGAACAAATAAAAGTAGCTTTTCTAGCATTCAAAAGCCTTAATTACGTTTTAAATCTCATAAATTATATGTTTTTATTTCTTTATTTAAAAAGAAATGTAAAAATTAATTTTGTAACAAATGGTAATATTTATTATTTATTTATTGTAATGACGGCTAAATCACCCCACCAAATAGAGTACTAGTTTAGTTACCCCCTGGTGGGAAACCGAAAGTTGAATTAGTAAGACGGATGATCTTCTGTTGTACACATCGTGCGGGAAACCTTCCCGATGTGAAGTAATCTCATTTATTGAGGTATCCATTCATCACAACGAACTTAAATTTATATTTTAGTTAAGATGCAAATTTTAATCAATTTTATTTTCTGTTTTTTGGGGTTTTTTTTGTTTTTTTTAAATCAGTGTTTGTTTTTTTGTGATATTCGAATGTTATATTAATTTATTAGCACCAGATTAGTTCACTTTTCATCAAACTGTTCTATAAGGATTAAATAAAGGGAAACAATCTTTTGATTATTCGAAAATGATGTATTTTCATTATAGTGTCTAGTGCTAGTAACGTTATTATTATTTTTTAAATGATGTAAATCTTCATTCTAAGTATTTATATTTGCAATTAAATATTCTATGAAAAGTGGTGCAATGGATTATTTGATTGTCTAGTGTGTGTCAGCAACGATATCAAATGTGTTTTGGAATTACAAACTTGTCTTATTGTTATTTGTTGTTAATTTCCTAGAATCTTAGCTACACTGAAATAAATTGAATCTATACATTTATTCACTTCAGCTGGTTAAAAAAGAAAAAAAAACTATAACATACTGTTAGTAATATTTTACTTTTTTAAATAGAAAAAAAATATTAACTACTGAGTTGCAGTGTCATATTTTTCATAACTTATTTGATGACTTTTTGAAACAATATACTGGAACAACTTGGAATCAGGAAAACACTTAAGGGGAGATTCTTTACACATTTAAGGCTACTCAATACCTTTTTTCAAATAAAGTTTTTTAGAGACAGTAACATTAAAAATAATTTCAGTTTTATATTCAGATTGCATTATTCAACTGATTCTGATAGTGTATAATGTCAGTTTGACCAGCCATTATTTTACAATTTTTAAAAAAGTTTAGAATTTTTGTTCTTTAAAAACTCTTATAAAATGCTAAATTTTAAAATTTTAAACTTGTTATGCCATTTTAATTGATTTATTCTTTTTTAGATAACTGAGCACAAAAATTATAATGGATTTAAAATCTGCTCCATTGTTGATTTTTTAATAATTATTTTTCTAACTTAACCAGAAAAAAACACGACACTTTTTTAAAATATTAGCATCAGCATTTTTTAAAAAAATAACTAGAGATCTTCGACCTAAATCCTACTTACTTTCATGGAACATATGTTTGGGAGTATATACAAAAAATTCAAGACTATAAATTGAACAAAATAATAGCCGTAGGGCAGTATTTCTCAAACTGTGGGGCGCGAGCATATTGAAAATAAAAGGTTTAAGAAAATAATTTTTTGGAATTTAGAAAATCAAAATGCTTTCTGACATAATAAAAAATGCACATTTAAACTGATATTATTTATAAATATCATCTGGTGATCATCAAAAATAAAACATTTCACTTCAAACGTTTACATTAGCTATCTTTGATCCTATATCCAAATAAAAAAATACATTTTGTTTGATTTACTGTAATCACACGATGAGAGATTTTTTATTACGTTTCTTTAACCCCTAAAATACTATTTTTGACTATCATATATATGACCTTCAAACTTACTGTTTGTTTCACTCCATCTGTTTTTCTTTTAGGAAAGTCGTAAATAATATTTTTCTGTTGCTTTTTTTTCATGTGAATGAGTTATATGATATATTGATAAGCATATTGAGTAATTTGAAGGATTATTTAGCCAAGATGTATTTTTACGCAATTCTATTTTAGAACTAATACCTTTTTTTTAATACACTTTTAACACGGGATCGGTCGCGCGCTGCGCAGAGTCATCTGATGTTCACGAAATCGTTAATTCTGGGAAAACTGTTTATTTGTTACGAATGACCTTGACAGAATATCCTCCAATAAGACAGTCTTAATGCGAACTAAAATGAATTTATCACATTTCGCCCTCTTTTTTTGAGGAGTTGCAAACGTTTTTTTTTTTTTTTTTTTTACAATCAAGTTACTAGTTTTGATCGAGTTCCCTCCGCGACCACTTTTGTTTTAAAATATTTTCTATGAACATGCTTTATGTCCTTTATTAAGGGCACGCAGATTTGGAACATTTTCATTAGTTTTATTGGATTTTTTCTAAAAAAATCAAAGAAAAATTGAAAAGTCCTTGAAAGTAAGAATATATTCTCTTAATTAAATTACTCACTGGAATTGTGATTTTTATCGTGTATAGTAAAAAATAATTATAAAATAAGTTATAGTTTAAAAACAAACTAAAAAAACACGCTTTTATAGTGAATCGAACTAAAAAGTAAAAAAAATAAAAATATATATTACTTAAAAGTAACATATACAAAATTTAATACTTAGGTTTTTAATTTGTACTGTTTATAATTATGATCGTATTGTAGCTTTATCACCCTCCCCTAAAGTGCATTATTATTGCATTCAATACATTATTATTTTTTGGGTGGGGGACGATAAAAATTATGATTGAAAATTGAGTCACCAGTAGTTAAAGTTTGAGAAACACTGCCGTAGGGTTTAGAAAACACTTATATATTCAAAATTAAAAGTCTAAAAAAACGCATTTAAAGTTTCTGAAGTCATAAGGGTCAATGTGTTAAGCTCTAATTTTTAATATGTAAATTTTTAAGGTATGTTCTACATTAAAACACTACGTAAACTAAATATGACTGAAAATATTTTCTTAACTCAAAATATATTTTTGCAATACATTGATAGTATTTGTTATACGACAGGTTATTCAGCTTCATCTTAACACAATATTTTACAAAAGGTTTGAAACTCCAGTCATCTATATACAAAATAATACTAAACTAGTATACTAACCTAGGCTAAAAATCCCCTTTTTTGTACAAACTTTTTTCTTCAAATTTAAATAGGGGCAGTTCAGCAAAATTGAATTTTTGTAGTACAACTTTAAAATTCTAAAATAAAGTACTATAAAATGTGTTATAATATAGTACTAGTTTGATACATCATGGAAATATTCAATTTTATTTGCAATACTTGAATTCAGAATACTTGTATTCGGAAGTTTTATTGCAGCATCAACTGACGGCTAATTTTCTGATGTATCATTTTCCTTAATATTGCATTTTTTCGAAATATTGTTAGTCACAGCAAACTTAAAAACGTTTTGGGCATGAGATTTTTAAAACCAAAAAAAAATAATAAAGTATTCTATGTTATAAAACTGTTTTTTAACACAAAAATTAACCTTGTAATCAATCTTATCTAAGTAACTACGATAACTTAAAAAACTCAAAACAAAATCTAGCTTAAGTAATTTAGTAATGGAAATTGAAGTTAAAATAATTATATAAATATTTCGCATTTAAAGAGTTGATTGTGCTCAAAAAATGTGTTTCATTAATTCAATTTAAGAGTAGAAAAATTATTTAAAATGAAACTGAAACCAAAATCTAAGCTCATAAGTTAAGTTAAAGTTTCTTAAAAACTAATTTATCATCTGGAATTCGGTGGTAAGCTTCCCAATGAATTAAACCAAAAAAAAAATTAAAATAATAATAATAATCAGCGCATTTTTGAAATTTGAAGGGTATTGTGTTGCCTTAAAACATCCTCATCTATGAATATACGATAATAATATATAAGTAAACGCTTTTTTTTATTTTATTTCTGTAGTACTCTCTTTAAAAAGCGATTGTATTATAAAAGCAATTTAAAAATCAGTAAAGTATTAAAATTTCATTGAAAGTAACATTATACTCCATTCTAGGAATTCATAACGAAAGACTCCGTATTTAAATTTAATGCACTAATATATTCAATGTGGCAAATATGGATATTAATTAACTTATCATTACTATTTATATTGAAATCCAATAATGAGTCATACTTATATATAGAAATAATTTGCTTTATACGTATTACTTAATGGGATCTAAATTTACTTAATTATTTAAATGTACATAAATTTCTATCAAAATACTAATTTCAATAAACACATTTTTAAACAAAAAAAAATCTAATACCACAGATTAATTAATATTATTAGCAAAATTATATAATTCCGATTCGTTATACTTATTTATTACTTCTAATTATATTCTTACTTCTTATACTTTCTTCTTCTTATTTATTTCTTATAATTATATTAATTTTTCTTTGTACCATATTGAAATCGTTATTTAATAAGATACAATATTAAAACAAAATATCTTCCATAAAATTCCAAAGATTTAGATAAAATAACATTTTCATAAGTAAAGATTTCAACAAATATTTTAAATAAACATGATACATATCAACATCTTCTGTGAGTTAATGCATTTTACTTAATATAAACAACAACAACTTGATAATGGTATTATGAGAAAGACTAATACAAATGCATGGCAATTTTATAATTTAACACATATTATTAATTTTTTTAAGCTTTTGTTTGTACGTTCCTAATCAATTCTATTTCAGGCAACTCATTAATTGGTAATTTTATGAAAACGATTTTGTTGTAACGACGTAAAGAATATTGTATTAATGCATGCATACACACACGTTTTGAAGTTTTGGGGGATTAAAAAGTATAAGAAACGTTACGATTCATCTTTGGATTTTTTTCATCTCTGAGATGGATTAATCTATGCATTATAGATTCTTAAGCATCAAAGTATGTCGCACTTTTTTTACTAATCTCATTAGTAATGAATAAAAGAAATATATTTTTCCAATCTGCCCCGTTTCCAATTGTTTCTGATAAATTTGATTAATCTGAATTGCGGTTGTTAGATCATGCATGCTGACTTTTTTTCAGATTATTAAAATACAATATAATTTTTAAGGTGATTATTTAAAATGCTGTGGATATTTTTTTCTTTAAACATCTTCAATGATTTTTAATCAAATCACCTAGTATCTGTTATTTTTGTACAAATATATAACTCTGCATTTTTTTTTTCTGAAAAAAGTTATATCATTCATAATCTACAATTCAGTATGCAAGATTACTTTTACAGTATTCATTCGAGTGTACAAACATTAGAATTTAATGACTAATATTTTCTTATCCGTTTTAAATTGTTATAAACTTCTTGAGATTTTTTTTCTTCATTTTCTTGAATTTGTGGAGTCAATATTAAACCGCCCCATTATTACAAAAGCCCAATAAGAAACAATTGTTTCCTAAATGAAATACCTTCCTTTGTTTATATAAACATTGTCTTAAAAGCAATTATCTTAACAAGTGGAAGTTAATAAGTGGTTTAATGTAACAGTACATAAATAATTAAATAATATTTTTATATTGAGGTATATTTTTCAGACATTGCATTTATATTTTTTCCCTTTAATATATATATATATATCGTTGATATATCACACATACATTGTAAGCTAAAAATTTCTAACAAACTATTTTGGAATAATATGTTTGATTGTTTATTTGTACAGTGTGAATTTATATACTACTGTGAAAATTGATCTCATTTACTTGTTTTTGTGGAATAGAAATATGTATAAAGATGTAAGTGATGATAATCTTGTCCCTCCTTTTTTCTTATAAGTTTCTCTGAATAGTTGTTTAAAAATATTAACATATTAAATTAATAAAATAATATGTGCCGTTTAGTTTAACACTGGTCTATACGCTATTCCACTAATCCTCTAGATGTAAATAATCTTTTTAACTGTGATTTTAGTAGAAAAACGCTCTCTGTGAAGAAGACCGGATTTATGCAAACTCGAGCTTCTATTTCAGTATTAATAGTAGAGTAGGCGTGTGGACGGTTGAAGAAAATATGGATGCCACCGGAGATCGTGCAGTTAATCAAGTTGGAAGGCATGCAAAGATAATACAAGTAATGGAGTAAAGAGCGTTCCAGCATTAAGATAAGTGAGCTTATTTCTATAATATTTAAATTAATAAAACGGGATTGCTCCTCGGGTTTAGGATTTTAAGTACGTTCTTTTCTTAAGTTTTCTAGTGTTATTAAGTGAAATAGCTAATAAAAGTGAGTTAGAATTATAATGGCTGCTTCCCTAAACCAGCATCTACCGGGACGTTACAAGTTGTTTTGCTTAGTGTTGTATATCCCTGAAAAAATCATGTTATTAATGCACATTTATACAATCAACCGTTGCAACCTGAGGGAAAATGAATATTTATCCATTGTGTTGAAGCGGCAAGCATAATATCTGTAGATACAAAAGATACAAAATCAAGGATTTAATTATTTTTAAGGATCTGGTAACAAAAATCAACAAATATAATTGTAACGATAACCCTTGATAATTCTTAGCTATTATTTGAAAAGCGTAATATGTCCTCAAGGGATTTTTGCTACAAGTGAGAACTCGAAAAGATAAGAATTAAAACACCTATGCCAAGCAAACAGAAATAAATAATAATCACTTTAAAGATAAAACTTCCGCGGATGCCACTCTACTTGACTGGTTCTCCAAACCCAATCACATGTGGATAGCAAAATAAAAATACAAAAAAATAAATATTTGAAAAGGAGAAACAGTTCAAAGAGATTAATGTTGTTAAACAGTACTGATGACAGTCCCACTGAAAATGAAATTGGTTGTCTAGAGAATGAATGAGAAATTCGAGTGGAAAGAAAAACTTTAGGAGAATTATACATATGTGTCGAGAGATGTAAGAGTTAGTTCTATTTTCTTGGAATGAATATATTTTAGAAAATAAAAGTCAGTCAGATGCTTGTAATGGAGACGTAAATTGCTTTTATTTTTGCTCTTCTTTAATGCATTTGTGTTGTTTTTTAAAATTAAATAACTTTTCAACACATTACTTTTTCGATCCTAATAGTATAGAATACCACTAATATTTTATTTTTCTGAGTTTATGTAAGTACTTAGTAGTAATGCTGTGATTAAAAAAAAGTACATTCATATTCCGCATCCAATATAATCATATTCAGATTTCCTCCTTATAAATATTTATTTCATATTTTTAAATTGTTAATTGAGTAAAACGTTTGCTGAAAATTGTTAATACAAACTTTAAAAGTGTAATTATCAAGAAAAAATATTGAGTTAAAGTATTTCTGGAGAATTATCATTGCCTCATGAATTATTTTCAAAAGATACCATGCATAGGTAACATTCTACGAAACGTGTAATTTCGACATTGTCAGCCCAAAAGAGTTATTTGTCAAACTAAAATATTTGCAGCTACCCTATAAATATTAACTACTGTACAAGAATAGTTTGCAATTGTTTGAATTACAGCTGTCTAATTTGAAATCTATGCGAATTTTTTTTAAAAAAATTAGGAACATGTATCACACACACACATTAAAATATTTCTGTACTTAAAATATCATTGTGAGTGAAAAAAATATTTCACGTATCATTGTAGAGTTTTGATACTCATAATTTGAAGAAAAAAATATTGAAGTTCTCATATTTATTTTCCTTTATTTTTATTATATTGTAGAATCAGAGTAGAAAAAAAAAGAGCTGTTATATTTACGAGTAATTCATTAGAAATTGCGTAATTATATGGTATCATACATAAATGCTTGACAATCACATAATAAATATGTACGCGAATATTTCAATGCAGTGCAGTCTGCAGTATCAAAACTACGCAATTGCATAGAGGAATTTAGGGACATGATATTTTGTTTTATAATTATTGTATAATTTTTTTGTAGAAAAAATAATGTAGTTTAGAATATTTAAATATATTTATCTACCTTACATTTGTTTATTAATTTTTTTTAAAAATTATAAACATCAACAAAATTATTTTTAGAATTATTTGTTTTGTCAAATTCTATATAATTTGAAATGAATATTAGTACATTGTAAAAATGTCTATATCTCGATCTTAAGGTAAAGATATTGTATTTTACATTATTATAGAATAGTTATATATATGTGTGTTCTTTTAAACCAACATAAGCCCAGTAAAAGTTTCCATAATTTTTTTTTTTTAAGACATTTCTTTAGGCACATTTTAAACTCAATGTTTTCAACAAATTTACTTTTTAAACTTGTGAAATATTTGAGTTATTTTATTATATTGAATATGAAAAATATACTTGATATTATAAATAAAATAATAATGTATATTTCAAAGTGTCAGCCACATTAATAAGCACATGGGTTATTTAGATACAAATTCGCGTTATTTTCTTTAGTCTTACACACACATCTCTCTTATAAAATTATCTTTAATTTTTCCTACTTATATTATGAAATCTGATATGTTATCAAATGGCTAAATACGTGCTGTTAGAACAATAACGCTGGTGAAAGAACGGTGTTAAAGAACTTATTTGCTTTTAACTTTGCGAGATATAATAGAAAAGAGCCAAGAATTTGGAGAAAATCCTAGTAAATGTGGCACAAGGAAGTGAGTAAGATTATCAATGAGTTAATGGTTGTTGGGCTAATGCTATTAATCCTCCCAGAAAGGTGTTCCGCATACACAAAAGCGACCGAATGAGAAAACACAAAATAACAAAGTAGAACCTAAATAAAAGCAAATAAAGCAGATGAAAGAAATAGGAAAAAAGAGAATCCAAAGGGTTTTCTAATGACAACTTAGCCAAGATGCCTTCCTTTTAATAGGAAACTAACAAAAACAAAACTTGCTGAGCGCTTATGACCCAAGGCGATAGAGTTAAGCTATGTTCCTTCAGGAATTACCGGATGATATATTCCGGGGAAAGACTTTTGCAGCATTGTTAAGAACAGAATGATCTCTTTCACCCATTTTTTACTTTTAGAGGTTGCTGATTATTTTACACTTCTGATTTGCAATTTTTCTTACGGACGAAAGATTTTGCTATCAAGCTTCCTTGGTATTAAGAATGAAAAATGTTCAACACCTTCAACTGCGCTTTTAATTTTTTGCCACCTCAGATTAATTAAATGTGATCACAAACTAGAAACTTAGTTTGTGAAGAATATAAATATATTATAGGAGAACTTAGAATTTACCTAGTATGTTTTTAGTCTTAATAACTAAGCTGTTAATATCTTTAGCACATTGAATAATGCAATTGAATGAATCCTTGTTTCCCTATTAAGTTTCTTCTTATTTATACTTTAATCTAATTTTTCTCAACGCTTCATAATTTTTACAAATTTATAAGTTTGGATTAGCCAACCATTATTTTACAAAATTTAACGCTTTGTACAAACAGCCTCTATCTCAAAATCACCACTTATCTTATCATATGCTAATAACAATAAATATTATGAATCTCTCTATCTTGATTTTATTTTTTGGTTAAGTTTGCCTTTTAAGTTTCATGAAATATAATTTTTTACCTCATTATGTATCAGAAAAGTATAATATAAAGCTTTAGAATGTAATATCAATACACTATTAGTTCTGGTAATGCAATACCGTGTGTGTGTTAGCAGAATGATACATTCTTGAATGTGAAATTGCAATATCATGAAAATATGCCTGTAGCTAAAATGCTATCTTCGGGAGCTGTCGGAGAGAAAAACATACACAAAAAGACCTAATTTTTGTGCTAATTGAGTCACATTATATCAAGTACCAAGTGTCTGTATACAAATCTCACCAGCTATCTAATTTAATAAATGCTATCAGTGAAGGGGTTGGCACCACCGGAACTATTGAAGAAGCGTAGGATGTGACTGGGAAACGTTATTTTTTACTATCCTATTTATTAAAAAAATAACCATAGCATATTTTTATTTTTTTGTTACTACTTTTCGATGGAAATAAAATCAGATAGTATAAATTGATAATCTGTAATATATACACTCAAAATAGTTGTACAAATCCATTATAATATAATAATTTTTTTATACGTATTCGTCTAAATGTGACTAAGCAATTCTATACTCTAAGATGCTCGCTGTCTAAATAAATTCGAACTATTGGACAATTTTAAATTTGATTTCGATAATTTAATTCTGAATTTGAGTAATGTATGGCAAAATACAAACGCAATTTATAGTTAAAAATTGTCGTCATGTAGCTGTGAAAAGTACCTTAAAATTAACAGAAACAATTTGTAAGAAAATTCATTTCAAGAAAATGCAATTACTACATGCTTCAAATGAGAAAGATGCACATTAGTTTCTTCTTTTTTTTCAAAAAATACACGCATGGTTTCCTCACACAAATGACAAATCAAATTCTTTTAAAGCTACAGTGATATGTTTTTCTGTTGTCTGCATGAAATGGAGAAGAAAAATTTACTCAACGCGACGTAATAAAATGATAATTCATCCCACAGACATCATAAATAGTTGTTTTTCGCTTTCTTTGAGGAGAACTGGAGATAATTTTATTTTTTGTCCTTTAAGTTTTCTATTATTTTCCAATGATGCGAGTTAAACTCCTTGCAAAAACCGTCTTCACTGTGAAGTTTTCCAATATGACCTTTCGGTTTATCTCTCTAAAAATAATGACAAAATAAAAGAAATTCACAAATTGATTGTTGTAAGAAATGGTTGTGATAATTTTAAACTCCGTTGTAGTCAGTTTATCAGATGTAGAAATACAAAGTAATATATAACAATGTATAAGAAAAATAGCTTCTTTTAAAATGTTCTGGGCAGTATTTTTTTCTCATTAGAATAATAATACTTAGAATTACAGCTTATTTTTAAAGGAAAATTAGTGTTTATCCACACAGAATATATTTTTTATAGTATTCTTACAATATTTTTATTTATTGATTGTATTTTTCATTTTTCAAATAAGATTCTATGTTTAAATAATTTTAATAAATAAGAGAGTTTGGAGTTTATATATAAAGGAAAGCTAATTTTATTAATTCAGATTATTACACAATATTTAAAATGATTTCTTATGTATTAAAATTTACATTATTTCTTTGAAAGGAGAGTGTCAGAATTCATGTTTGTTATTTTAATACTCAATTTAACTCAGATTAAGCAAAAATGGTAAAACTTAATTGATCGAAAATTACTTTATGTTGTTTTTATATAAAACAAATTAAAACACAACTTAAATAAAAGCGCAAAACTGTTTAACATATTTCTTTCAAATTATCTGATTTTTTTTTCAATAATTGTGTCATATATTTACAAATAAGTATTTCTCGTTGTTCTAATTTTAAAAGTTGCATGCTAGGATCTATAAATGCACAACGAACAAACAGTTCTATCTAAAAATCAGAAAATATTTATCACATAATGAATCATTGCATTAGTTGTTTATATTTTAATTTAAAGTATTAAGTAAAGAACTTTTTCTTTGATAAAAGACGGCATACTTTTAAAATGAATTTCAGATCACTTGGGCAACTGTAAAATGATCATGTGTCATGTACATTAAATAAAAGCTTGAATACATAATTGCAATAGTTACTAGATACTGATCGGATGATTTTTCACGCTTATTCCTCCTATTTTGCACATTATCTACCATTTTATTCCTCTTTGAGGATTTTAAAAGTTTGATGGCATTCAAAGCTTCAAATACAGCCCACTAACATTTACAATCGATACCAACAAGTTTAATACACTATTTTTTTTCTATGAAACAGTATGTTGATACCTTCTAATTTGAGGTCCTGGAAATGGCATCGGAAGCTATATGCAGAATTCTAGATTGATTGCTCAATACTCATCACACTAGGGTATTACAGAATGGTTATAATGTGACAGACCTTATAATTTTGAACTAATCGCAAGTGATGAGGACGATACCTGTGCTAGATCACTGCTGTCGAAACCCTACACTAAGCCAATGAAAGAGTATTGGCCCTTTATAGAATTTCATGAGAATAACCCCTGCAATGTATGGTGATTTTTTTATTGGCAACATGAATCAATCCAAGTACTAGTTTAAAGTAAATCTGAAAACTCGTTTTCAATAAGCATGACGCATTTCTAACTGGTAGATGAGGTATATTAGAGGCTCATTGCTTATAAATCACCTTCAATATTTTTAAATTCTTGTCAAAAGTTTTCTATTGCTGTTCGTGAGAGTCATCCACGAGTGATTTACTTTGTGTAAAAACTAAACATTATGGATATATTAAGAGTTTATTCGAAAATAAGTGAAATATTACTAGTAAAAAATATGCAAATAACTTCAGATTTTATTTTATATTGAACATGCATTCTATATCATATACCTTGAAATATCGAGCACGTGGTAGCTCATATATTTTAGATTTTAGTCTAGCACAAAATTCAAGAAGTATAACTAAATATTACCCAGGAAGGGTGGAATGCATTATTCATGTATATCAAAAAATGGTATGGTTAGGGTATTAATATGTAACAAAATTACTTTCGATTTTGGAGGCAAAACATGTCGCGAAAATTCAGAAACTTGATCAAAGATTTTAGATGAGTTTATGAAGAGAGTGTCGAACGATGAATAAATTTGTTCTTGGAATATTTACCTCAAAACTTACGCTTCACAACAGGATACGGGTAACATTTTCTTTTTCCCTCTTGCATCGTTATTTCCTATGAACTGATTTTCACGTATCTCAGTAAAACGATAGATATGATTCGAAATAAAAATATCTTCCTGTCACACATTGTAAATTTTGAAAATTGGGCCCATTTTGCTATTTTTTGTCTCTTTTTATAATTATTTACCATTGTCATCATTGCTATTTCTACTTATCAGTGTGATATTTTGAGATTTTTTTGAGAAAATATATAATTTGTATTGGAGATTTAATTTTTTTCTCCCTCCTCCTGTACAAAACTTCAAATTTCTCAGTTTAATAAATATTATACCTTATAATATTCCGTTTCCTTATACTAGCATCATTTTAGTATGTTAAATAATTATAAAGTTTTTTAAAAAAGTATAAAAATGTCTCCATTTTTCGAAACTTTTTGTGCGCTGTGCAAGCAAAAAGTTTTTTTTTTTTTATGTATTGATTGTCTTCAAATTTATCTAGACGAAAGTAAATTTCCTTGAGTATAGGGATCGTAAAAATGGTAATAAAAGGGAAATAAAAAAACTCAGCTTACACTATTACTCACCTGCCGACGTTACTACGGTCAAAAATCGAAAAAATCAACTTGCGTTTTGAAATTCTTATACATAATTAGTTTTGGTATGCATTTTGCATTTTTTCTTTTATTATCTGTCTCCTTTACATGTTTCATATGTTAATACTTTTCCATGGGAAAACAGCCTTGTATACTGGTATGACGTAAAATAGTTTTTGAATTAATGGACTACTTTAAAGTTCTAAACACACTTATTTCTTCTCAGCAACATTTAAGAAGGTATACACTGTTTAGATTTACTTATTTACTTTCACATTTTGATGCAGCGTAATGTAACGGAAAATGTCAAACTATATTTAAGTGTTTACGAAATTCTTCCTACTTTATTTCTGTCAGAGCTCAGAATTTTCAAACTCTTAAACCTTAATCATGTTTGACGTATGATATGACTAATTAGAGAGATAAACCTAAATAGTTACTCCATCCAAATTTCGGTGGAAATTAGTCATCTTTATACAAATTCCTTATACACATATATTACAACTTTACTTGCATTTGTCCTAAAACACTTGATGCAACTAATTAGTATATGTTAAATGCTTAGGGTAATAATATGTATACAATTATTTTCAAAATTTAAGAAAAATGCTGTTTCGGGGACAAATGTGAAAATTAATTGAAATAGAAGTTTTGCATTTGTGTGTGTGTGTGGTGAAAATGTGCAATAAACAGATTTTTATTGAATGAAGCGCATAAGTTTATATGAGTTTGTGTGTAATTTTCCAAAAATATTGGGGTTTTCGATATACAAATGTATAAAATATTTCTTAGAGATCTTCCTTAAGATAATAATTACGTATCCTTGTTTCACTAAATAAAATATAAGGACCATTTGTTAGAAATCTCTTGGATAGAAACTATTTATTTTATATATAACTTAAACCCAAAATTTCTATTCTCAACTTTCTGAAAATATTTAAATGTTACATCATTTAAGCAAAAATAATTTGAAAATACTAATGGAGAAATAACGCAACTTGTTTGGAGATTTTTTTTTCAAAATTCATTTTGAATAATGTTTCCAATAAAATAAAAAAAAGATGTATGAATAATTAAATTTATGTGTGAATTTTTGTATTAAATTATTATAAATGTACTTGGCATATCTCTCTAACTATATGCGGAGTTTCATCTTTTTTTTTTAAAAAAATACCTACCTACATCTCTCTCTCTCTCTATTTGTATATGTATAGAATCTATGAAGCATGCACGTATAATCTTCTATTTCATGTTTATTGAAAGCATATTTATGATTCATAGTCATATTTTTATGACGTACAAAAAAAAGGGGGAGAGTAGGTTGCTAGTAAAATTAAATCAAATGTGAATGAGAATCAATACATATTTTTCAAAAGTTTTTCAAACTATTTTGTTAATTTTTATACAATAAAGTTGTAGCTTTATTTCTGTGTTTGTATCTATTTTATATCTTCTTACATTTGAATATCCCTTACAATTTGTTTCGGATCATGTTTTTTCACTGCGAATTGTTTAGAACGAATGTTTTCTAATTTTGTGTTTATCTTGATTTTCATTCATACTGAAATTGAGAAAAAATACAAAGGAGATTAAAAAAATTCTATCTAAAGGACCTCCGCCTTAAAAAGCATTTAAATTACTTTTGTATATCATAAAAAGTATATATAAGAACACTTTTCCCTTAAATATTCTTACATAGGGTAAAAATGATTGATCATTAAACAACAAATAGATTCAAAATTATTTTTTTTTATGGAAATAGAAATTGCTTAAAGAAAAATAAATTTGTGTTAGTAAGCAAATATATATGCAATGACCAATAATACTCAAATGAAAATATTTTATAAGCAGCAATACCTTTTATTTACTTCCATGAAACTCTGCCTCATGTTACAGAGGGAATTCATACAAATGACATATGCATTTTACAACGATATATTTATTTTGTTTTGCGTTTTAGGATGATTGTTTGGATTTCGACAACTTCATCAATCTTTATTCGCGGAAGGAAAGAAATGAATAATCTTTTTGGTAACATAAGTGATAGAAATATCTTAAGGCAATAAATTTGGTTCATACAAAGAAACATGTTAGAATTGGACGAAAGAAATTTTATCTTACAATAGTTAGAGAAGAAAAATGTGTGTACTTTTTCTAGGAGAGATTAAGATTTCCACTGAGTCTCTTTATTTCTTTTATGAAAAAAAGGTTCCTGTTTCTCTTACTTCTTTCAGAGCATTATAAAAATACGTCAATTGTAATTTAAAGGAAATTGCTTTATGGTAGGTTTTCAAAAATCAGGATCCGATGTGAAAAAAAGAAATTGTGGAAAAGATTTACAAAATCTAAAAGAAGTAAGAAAAGAATATTGTTTACTATCAATGTATTTTACAAAAAAATTAAAGCAAGTAACCCAGTTTCCGAACTTTTGGTGTTACATTTGTTTTATATCATTTATGGGTTAAAATTTGTGGAAACTTCAGAGGGACACAGAGTCACCCCGGTCTCACGAAATCTTTAATTCTGGAAAAACTGTTCATTTCCTACAAGTGACCCTGACGGTATCTTCCTATATGCCAGTCTTCAGTGGAACTAAAATATATTTATTCCATATCTGCCTTTTTTTTGGGAGTGGTAAAGGTTTTTTTCCCTACAATCTTAAGGTACTTGTTTTGACTTAGTTCCCCACTCGATCACTTTTGTTCCAAAGTATTTACTATGAACATGCTACATTTCCCCCCCTTTGAACGACTTTGTGGTTTTTTGTTTGACTTATGATTTATAAATGTAAATAAGCAGAATATATACATAAAAAATGGGAATCTGTATATCTGTATTGGAGGAAGTTGTAAATGATCAAGCAAAGGAAGAATCTGCTTAAATACTGCATATTAACCATGATAGCAGAAGTAAATTTGAGAAAAGAGATGAAATGTTTGAGTTAAAAGGAAAGTTTTTGAATTTTAACTAAACAACCCCATCAAGGAAAATATGATGTCACATGTGTAGAACAAGAGACTTTTCGCCCTGTCAAAATGGCACAAGCAAGATAGAGTGCAACATGCTGTTTGTAGATCATCAAAGGGCAGTAAAACTAAAATCACTTAAACAATCTAAGACAGTTTTCCCTGCAAACAACATTCATATAATGTTAGCAAATAGTGTCTGTGATTTGTGTCCTTTATTATTGCCACACACATTTGAAACTTCTTGGTTCAGTCTGATTGATATATTTTTTTTCAAATTATCAAAGAAAAATTGATCCTTAAAAGTAGGTGTTTTCTTTCTTTTGAATAAATTGTTCACTGGAATAACAATTTTTGTCTTGTACAATCGTTTCGTGGCTCAGTAACCCTGCGTGACCATTAACGTTAGTATCGAGTTCACGCTTTCTCACAAAATAATATTATTTGTGGTTCACTTCCTTCATACTTAAAATGTTTGAAAGTTGCATTTTTAATTTTTTTTTTATACTAAGAGGTACAGGAGATAAAATAATTTTACAAATGTCATTGCAATTTAAAATTAAAACGTTAATAAAGTTATTTCATTTGTTGTTGAATTAAAATTCGTTTCAATAAGGTAGCATTTTTTGAAAAAGTCAGTCGACCAAGGCAAATTCATTGTTATATTTATTATTTTTTTCTTGCTTATATTTGGATATTATACAGTTGATAAGAGAGAATGCAATCATTATAATTTTGTATATGTCTTGAAACATTAAGAGGACAAACGTGTTTAGTTTGATATGTACCCCTCTTAATGTTTTCTTATTAGCATCCCTGAGGATCTGTGATTTGATCAGGCAGATTTCTGAGAGAGATGTGTTCAGAATTAAGTAGTTTGATACACAGTTTATCTTAATAATGCGTAATGTAAGAGAAACTCGAGAATTTTTGTGTATGAAACGAATACTTAGAAGGTTATCGAGAGATGCAAAATATTGTATGCAATATTGTTAAGTTACAGTGAATATTGTGAAAATTTTACGTAAGTACTAAAGGTGATGATAGAAGAGAGTCCACATTTCCAACTCACAATTATTTAAAGAGCTTATTTACTCTTATAACTCTTATATTCTTTTATTCCTATATTCTTATAATTTATATATATATATTCATATAATTTTTATATTTTTATATTCATTACTTTTTATATGTTTATATTCTTATATTTTATAACGCGTATGAAATAAAATATTGTTTATTGTGTTGAATAGTGCATATAAGTTGTTGTGAGTACAGCGTTTCCATATTATTGATAATTTCATTTTATTAGTGTCTATATTTTTTATCTTTTTAAAAATGTATTTCATCTATGCAAAATTTGTTTAACCCTATAGGGTATTATTACAATGGTGACAGAGTAGATATTTATGCAAAATTATTATTTTAACATTTTTATGATATAATATATTTTTAAATTTACTATCTTCTTGTTTGATATGATATTATTTATCCATATAAAATTTTTGAATACACTATCTGTTGGCTATAATACGAATCTATTATTATGAAGGAACAGGAGGAAACGCGAGCTCTTATTCTGGATGTCGAATAGATTTAAACAAGCTAATCTTCAATTATATGTATGGGAATTCACAGTTTTATCAATTAATATTTTTTAAGTGTCATTACTGTGTTTATTGTTCTAATTTCGTTTATTTTACAGCATGTTGTGTGTGATTATTGTATTCCTATTACTTAAATATTTCTACTATGTGTAATATGCTATGATGTTATGTATAGTTTTGTTTTTGTTGAAAATTGATTAAGTTTGTAAAGAGAGAAAAACCCCGCCTTGATTCTCTTTTAAAATGGGGGGGATGTAAGGATAATTAAATTATATTAAAATTTAAATTTCCTTTCAAGCACATAACTCATATTTTTTTTTATTTCAGCTTCAAGTATCAAACTAATCACCCATTTATTTTTACAAACTTATGGCCTAGACAACAAACATGTCTAATTCCAGATCGTTAGATATAATAGCCTCATATGTCAGCATTGACTTTCAAGTACAATCATAAAATCCATGATACTTACCGCATCTTTGTTTTTTAAGTGTTAGCCCATTTAAAAACACGGTGGCGTTCTTTTTCTCTCTGCCCTCTCAGCGTCAGAGCTTGTATAGATTTCATCAAATAAACATCCATTTTTAAACTAAGTCTGATTTTGACTTCGAAAACATGTCATATGCGTATATATATATATATATATATATATATATATATATATATATATATTCTTTCCTTTTGAACCCATTGAGTTTATCTTTTTACATTTGGTCTCCTATTTTTGATTCTAATATCCAGAGTTTAATCTTCTAATTTTTTTTTATTTCATTTACTATTACACAATAATTTTTTTCTTTGTGATACTTTTTCTTTATGTTTACAGAAATGTCAAGGTCAGTTTTCAATCCTATCGAAACAACATCATTATCAGAAAGACTCTCTATGAATCTATTGTAGATTTCTCTAGAAATTACAGTAAATTAATAGAAGCGATGTTAAGGATACACGATGACACATTTAATCGCTAAATGTTGCCACCTTACTAAAGCTTTGAGACAAAAACAAATACATCTACGTAATTTTAGAAAGTATTATGTTTATCATTGGATGAAAAAGATGCAAAATATCCTAAAAAATGTTCTTCTTGGCCTACATAAAGCGCAAGCAGGAAAGCATCGTGAGTAAAAGCTTTCGTTTCACTGCCCTGATGGGATATTCTGACTATGGATTTGTATTGATTTGGTAACTTTTAATTTGCATTATTGTTGTTTTTATGTGTGTTATTTTTTTTAAAAATAAATTGCTGTAACTATTGGATTGATTGAATATTAACGTCGCACTGTTCAGCTACACGAGGGCTTTTGGCGACGGACCACGTAATTTTGAACCATGGTCAAGTGACGTCTGTAACTATTGGAGAGATCCAGTATGGGCTATAAAAAAAACATTTCGAAAACACCAGCTTGTTAGTCACGGGGAGTTTTTTTAATACATTTGAAAGGTCATCTACCGCCTAACAATGCATGCGGAGTCATAAACACAGAGACATGGACAGGAAAAATTGAAATAATACGTACTGTCATTTGGGTTCCCTGAAGGATTTGCTGCAAATGGATGAAAGTGTCCGTAGGAAAAAAGAAAACATGATTATTGTGGTGAAATTCACATTTTTATAAGGTTAAAAAAGAATGTTGATATAATTTTTTTACCCTACATTGCATTCATATCTGGTTATTTAGAAGGAAACAGAGATGTGGAAGTTAGAAGATAATTCCAGGAGCAATTGGGAGGAACTACACACACTGTGCCATATAAAAGGATCCACTAACTTTACAGTTTCATGTGGACATGGCATTTAAGTTGAACTCTGTAAAGCTTCAGTATAGATAACTGACCTGTCTGTATCTTTTGCATAACCTTTGACCAATGTTTCAAACAACAACAATAGTTTCTTTGAGGATCCTCTTGGTTTAAAAATCGTTTAAAATCCTCTCTTTGCAAAATCGTTTTCTCAATAACAAAATTTTTTTTTCAAAATTCATAATAATATGAAACACTTGACCGATTTCTCATATAGTTCGACAAGGTATTGTATAATTTTTCCAACCTGTAGTTTCTTACACGCAAATATCCACCTCTCAATAGGTGAAAACCACTTTTTCTATTTGTCATATTCCAACGACACATTGTATAAAATATCTAAAGACCCACGCTAACCACTAATAAAAATTATACTAAAGAAATTAGTTAAAAGTTTCACCCTGAAGATTAGTCCTTTCTTAGAGCTAGCCAAACAAATAATCTGCTCTGGTCTGTACTATTAAAATTTTAGAAACTGTGTGTATCCTATGATTTTGATCAAAAAATTTGATCTTAGTTAAAATTGTAGGAATATTAATATCATGCTTGACTGTTAAGGATAATAAATACTTTGATTGGACAAAAAATTTACATCTTCTTGAGTATAAGAAAAAAAATCTTGATAAATTCCAATGTCTAATAAATATAAAGTTTTGCTATGTGTCTGTGCTAGTGTACTATTGAGTCGCACATCCAAAAGAAGTTGATTTTATCTGTCAAATGTTATAATGTCTGGGGTATTTATGACTGTTATATGTAACATTGAATATATAAAAACATATAATTAGTTACTGACAAAATATGACGTTTTTTGAGGAAAATATCACACTTTGAAAAATATCTTCGGTAAATTTTCTGATGTTGGTAAATATTTCAGAATGAAGATATTGAATTAAAATACCTATTTAAAAATAAAAAAATTAAACAGAAAACAGTATAAGAAATTACGTTAAATATTTTTTTAATAATATTTCGTTCTGTAAATTGTTAAATATTCCAAGTAATATCTAGTACTATATTAGTTATGTGCGTGTGTCAGCCGTATTTATATGATAAAAACATCTAAATGTTAATTCAATAATACTAAGACTATATCATTAAACAAAATTTAGAAATTCTGTAAATTTCATTAATATATATGAGATGTATTTTCATAACAGTTATCAAAGCTTTACTAGTTAATAATATTGTACCCCCTACCTTTTATTGTACTAAATGACGTTCAATGTATTTAAAAAACAATAAAATATCAATTACATTTAATTTTTAAACAAGATAAGACAGTATTTCAAATTAATTCCTATCTATATAACTGTTAATATAATTATTCTTCAGGAATTAAAAATATAACTGAAAATAATGTCTGTTTGTTTTTTAACTACCCCATATATTTTATAGAAGTTATAATCCCCTATTTTGATTAACAACTGAAAAATTAAATAAGATATTTCGAAAAATTTTAGAAGACACACCCACCCACAGTTTAAGAAAAAATACTTTTGGGAAAACTAACATTTAAATACATTTGTGTAGAATATTCTATAAAAAGAGGATGCAAGATTATTTATGATATTTGGTCAAGAAAGGGATATAAAAACACTTGTTGGAAAGTTTTTTTTTCTGGGTTGCTATCACGTAAAAATATATCCAGGATATTTTAGTATAAACAGGAACCATGTATAAAAATGATACACTAAACTCACTCACGCATTGAATGGATTTGAAAAAAAATCTCCTCGAACGAAATTGAACTACAATTCTGAAAAAAACATGCAAATTTGAAAGAAACGTGTGAAATATAAAATAAAACTAGTTTCTTTACTAGATACTTCTCTACATTTCTCTCAAAATATTGTTTATCTTCTACTGTAAAGGAAAGAGAATAAGTAAAAAAAAAAAATACTTGTTTTGAAAAGTATGGTAGAAAGAATAAATAAAGAAAGATAGAGATGCAGATAGAAAGAAGTGCAACATCCTGTTGAAAATTGCATAGTAATATGTTTCTTTCCTGTACTCAAGTTTGCTTTTTCTTGTATTCCTGTCCCCTCCCTTATATTTCCCTGAGTAAATAACTTACTGGTTTCTAAATTTTTGTCTATCTCTGTTTCTAGTTGTTTCATTGTTATCTATTACAGGAAAACATAATTAGGTATACAATTTTGGATAACTTAGTAAAGAAATTTCATCCTCGTGGCATTTAGAAAGACTGTTATATGAATCACTTGACTAGTACCATCTTCTTGAAGTATTTTTGAAATTTAAGACTAAAATATTAATCAAAATTTCTCGTTAAACGGAAATAAAATAATCAAATATTCTTTATTCAAGCATATAACTAGCACAGAATATTCTTCATATATACGGAATTTGAACCAGTTAAATTTTTTTTTCTATTTATGAAAAGAAACTAGAAATATGAAATACAAATTCTGACCATCGCATATATAATCCCAATAGGGATTCAACTTTCTTTAGACAAACATAGTATTTTCGACTTCGAAGTACGCGAATGATTTACGCTTCCTCTCAAGAGGCTTACTATTTCTTCTAAATAAGAATGATATACCCCTGCATATCACGAATGACTTTCCCTATTTTTCTGTTCTCATCCTAGTGAAGCAATTCTATTTTTTTACCAAGTTTTACTGGCATAGTTTGTTTGGTTTTATCATGGTTAAATATAGATTGTGTGTAAAAATTGTGTGCACTTATGACCACACGATATAGAAGTGAAAATTTCAAATTTTATTATGTTAATTCAGGGATTAGTTAGGTGAATAAAATGCAAGGGGATATTAATATTGTGATATAAAATTATTTATTCATATGCCTGCACTCACAAAGTAATACTTTTTACGAAATATACAATCATATTTGTGAATTAATTGTATTCTAAGAAGGAAGAAATATATTTATGGTAGCTGTGAAATAGGTTATAAATACTTTAGATTCAAAGTTATTTAAATACCTAAAAAAACTTCTTCAAGCCTTGTTCTGTTATTTGTCATGATTTCATTTGGATCATTTGACATAATTAAATTTAATTTTTATTTTTAAAAAAGTTTACTAAAGGCTTTGATTTATCTTTTGAAAAATCCACATTAAAATCCCACTTATAATTATAGGTAATTTATTCAGAAGACCAATCCTGCTTTGTGAATTTTAACTGCAATTTAACAATATTCAGTTCAATGCATGGGTTAATTTAAGCAAATGGGTACTAAGAGAGGTGGTTGAGGAATTTAAAAATCTATGAAAGAGAGATATCTAGGTCAAAACCTTTTAAAAAGGGATTTCATCAGAAGATTTATGTCACATAATATCTTGCTTATATTAGCTCTTTTGTCATTGTATGGCAGTTGTGAACAAGAATACCCGGTACTTCTGCAAGGTAAGTATTTTCAATTATATTTTATCTTCCTGCATTTAAAATATTTAATGCAACTTTTTTCTTAATACCTTTATACTTAATTTTGTTATATTAAATTTTTAATTGTTTCAATTTTCTTTTTAGTCTGAAATTATATTTAAGTAATTAGATGATTTTTATATAGCTATTTGTTCATTGATATTCTGATTCGTTGACAAAAATATATTTTTATTCTTAAGGTGAATGTCTACCTTGAGAGAGAGAGAGAGAGAAAATGTGGTTTTTCGTCTACATAAGGCATTTTTTTTATTTCAAAATCTTACGGTTTGAACATTTTACTTTCCAAAACAGTTTTTCTTTTTCCTTTACGCAAAATAGAAATAAAGTTATAGTGATTTAAAAAAAAACATCACTCTCTGCAAAAGGGAACCGGAAGTTGCAGAAAATTGCAATTTTTAACTTAAATTCTACAGTTTCTTACATTTTTTTTTTAATTTATAAAATATGTTTCGGTAATTTTTCTAGTGTTTCAGCCACTACTATATTATTAGTATAGTTCTTTCTTGCTAAAAATTGGCAACACAGACAGTCTGTTTACCTTTTAGCTTGTGTTTTGCTTAGCTCTATGTTTGGTCGCTTTTTATAACAAAAATCAATATCTTACGATAAAATTTTGCTTAAAAGTTTTAAACAATATCTTAAGTATGGGTCATAAGAACCAATATCGCTCAAGAAAGCGAAAGTTTACAGGTGATCAGTATAGGAACAAACGCTCAAGTATAAATTGTCAGGCTAATAATGATACGACTGCTGCAATATTGAACTGAAGACTGCAAGTGCATCAAAACTTCAAGATTTCAAGGACAATTTTTTAGAAAGTTCTGGAAATTCTGATGAAATTTTCGGACATCGAATTTTTGATGTCCCCACATTGCTTTCTGTGTTTGCAGTACTTTGCTGTCCAGTTTGTTTACATGATGAACTCAGTTTGACAGAAGACTCTAGGTATGGGATATGTTCAAACCTTTCCTTGAAATGTAGAAACTGTGATTTTTTGAAAGGATTTACTTCATCTGAAAAAATCAACAATAAATTTAAGCTGAATTCTGTGATTGATTTTGCCTTAAGAGTAATTGGAAAAGGGAACACAGCTGGAAATAAACTGTTCGGTATGTTGGACTTGCCTTTTCTTTCCAAAACAGCCTTTCGAAATCAAGAATTAAAGATTCAGCAGGCTGCATCTATAGTTTCTATAGAAAGCATGAAAATGCAGCAACTGAGGTGAAAAATTAAAAAAAATCACCCTTAGAATCAATAAGCTGCTGTGGCGTGTCAATGGATGGGACTTGGTAGTAGCGTGGCTACTCGTCTCACAATGGTCGCGTCAGTTGCATATCCATTGACACAGGGAAAATTTTGGACATCGAAAAAATTCCCATTTTTGTTGAATATATTTGAAGAAGGCTAAAGTTCCAGATGCTGCTTCTAATGCACATGTTTGTTGCAATCATAAGGGTTTGGCTTCAAGTATGGAGACTGTCGGAGCATAGCGCACATTTGAGCGATCAGAGAATCATCGTAAATTGCAGAACACTGATTACTCTGGTGATGGTGGATTCCAAAGCGTATGAATCCGTAAAAACCATGTACGCTCCTAATACAGTTAATAAACTAGAATGTATTGGTCACGTGCAGAAAAAGGTTGGGAGTCATAAAAAAATCTGTGAAAGGATTGGGAGGAAAGGGAAAATTGACGGACAATTTTATTGACAGATTACAAAATTATTATGGAATAGCATTCCGCAGTAATACAAAAAATTTAGCAAACATGCAAAGCGCAGTTATTGCTGCGTTTTATCACTACTGTTCCAGTACTAAAAAGCCTATGCATGGTCAATGTCCAACAGGAACAGATAGTTGGTGCAAATTTCAAAAAGCAAAGGCACTTGATAAAATATTCACCGCCTAAACCACTGGACTCCCACAAAATATTTTAAATATTATTAAACCACACTATTTTAAACTATGCGATCAAAAACTTTTAGAAAAGTGCTTACACGGATTGACTCAGAATGCCAACGAGAGTTTCAATGGTGTTCTGTGAAACATAGTTCCAAAACAAAACTTTGTTGAACTCCAGTCTTTGAAATTAGGGGCATATATATAGCAGTTCTACAATTTAATGAAGTTGCTAGTGGCTTATTAAAAATGATAAATAAGCTGGGGTTTAATGCTGGTAGCTATATGATACGTGGATTAAAATTGTATGGCTATCGACAAATTAACGACGCAGAAAGACATTCATTAACCTTTACAAAATTAAATTAAAAAAAAAACGAGTTCTCAGAAAGAAAAAAAGGATTGCACCAGAAAGAAAAAGAAGGTGTGACATATCACCCAGGGAAATTTTAGACAATTTTGTGATGTACGTGTACCTTTTAACGGTAAGATAAAACTTTAAATGAGTTTTTCTCAAAATTTTGTCTTCGAAAGAAAAGGTTACCACTTACATGATATCTTAAGAAACAAAGAAGATAACCTTTTGAAATTTTGTGGGAATGATTATTATACTGTTTTTCACATAAAGTGAATTAAAAGTGTTATTATAGGTTAGATATTTTTTCATTTAGGATAGTATTTATAAATAAAAAACTTAAAAGATATCAAAGTTTTCATATTGTTATGTATAATTGTCTGTAATTTTTTTATATTTTAATATTTCTCTTAGACTTTGGCTCAGTTTGAAGAGCACGATAATATGTATGTTGTGTATAAAGAAAATTGTGATAATTGTATTAGAAATTTTAATAGTGTTAACCGTTTCGGTAAAAATATGGTTAAATTCCCTTGAAACCCACCAATTTTTCTAAAAGTACAATAATTATTTAAAATTTTTAATGTATTTACATATATTTTTTTTTTATTTTTCTTCCTAAAAACACTCAATTTGTTTCAAAAATCTCTTTTTATGAAAAAATTTCATCCGAAGGTAGGCAGTCACCTTTTAAATTCACTGCAGTATTGATATTGATAATTGTACTATTTATATACTTAGTTCTATGAAAAATTGTCCTTTTTTATATTTTAAGTTTAATATAAGTGTAGGATTCCTTTATCACGCTTTAAGCCTTTTTTTTTTAAACAAAAATATTGCATGCTTCATTTTATGCTTCTACTAAGATTAGAAAGAATCCCGACATTCATTGTCGTAGAAAGTGATCACGAAAGGGGGAGCCCCACTTCGATGGAAGGTATAGATAAGATATAAGATTATAGGAGCTTTTCACACTTTTTCAAGACATAATTGGTGGGGGTAGGGAGGCAGACAACCGCTTTATCATGTTGTTTCGGAGTGGTGGTGGTGGGAAGATTCTCTTTTGGACACAAGTCTTTTTAGAGGTGTATATGCCGCAGAAGACCTTGAGCACGATTTCCGACTAAGGCAAAAAATGCGGATTTAAGGTTACAAAGCCCAGCGTGACGCTTTATTCAAATTCACTCGCATACAAGTTATCACTTGATAAACTTTTCACCTATATTCACCAATATAATAGGGTTTTTTTGTAATATTGTGCAATGGTAGATTTACATAACTCAGAATCTATATACCACATGCATCTGAATAGTACTCTACATGGACGGATGAAAAAAAATTTAATCATTTTATTAATTCTTTTTCCTCTGATGAAAGGTTGAAAAATACTTCATGAAGATTTCTGAGAATTTGAGTGAAAGAAATCCTTGTAATCCTTTTATTAAAAATACAATTTTGTACTTGAAATTAAGCTGTAAAATATTTTAAATGAGTATTTGCGGACTATATAGATATATATACAAATTGTGTTATGTTAATTAAAATTACTTTATTTAATATGTACCGTATTTTAAGTGCCGCAATTATTTTTAAATAACTATTATGCTTCATACGTACCATTTATAATTTAAAAAAAAGGTGCTAAGGTAAAATTTATTTAAAAATAATTGCATGTATAATAATGTATATTACATGTATAATGATGTAAGGTAACTTCTCTCCATTAATTACTCAATGATTGGTCGAGTTTAGCACCTAAATCTAAATGCAAAAATAATAGATCTTTCATCAGTCAGTCACATAAGTTTCATTGGATACCAACTCATTTTAACATTTTACATCTAAATATATTATTTCTTTAAATCGGACTATTTTGGTGCATCTGGGTTGGATAGCCATCGCCTTCCCAAAAATTCCATCACGAAAAGTTTTCTAAGTCAAAACCTTTTCATTAATTTTTATCAGCTGAAGGTTCGGAAAAACTAAGTGCTCCCACCCCACCAAACTACAATATCGGAAGAAATTTCAGATGATTTTTCGTAGATTTATACTTGATTTTATATAAATTAAATTCTGATTATAGATTCTAAAATTATACCTTAAAACGACTGTTTAAATAAAACTGAATCTTTGGCGTTTGTGATATTATAAATTCTACTATCTCCCCTCTTTTATTTCAAAAATTAAATTATAACTTAATATTAACTAGAAAATATCTTGCAGTTTCATTGGAATTATTCCAAATTTATTAGGAATATCTTAAAATATTCATCATACATCTGTTTAAAATTGATATACGAACAAAATATATGTCACTTTGAAACAGATAGTATCTCATAAACCTCCGTAACAATAAGCCATTTCTAATATACTTAATAATGTGTTTAAATATTTGTACAAGAATGTTTAGCTAGTAATGTATTTTAATCTCTATATTAAAGGAATACATTGTATACTATTTCATCGGAGAATTATGTGATGCACACAACCTCTGAGTTCTTCTAAACAGAATATATTTATTAAGATACGTTGTCTTTAATATCATCCAGATGCTTTGGTGTATTAAAATTCAGAAAAATTCTGTGAAGATAGGTTTAACAAATTAAGCAAGTTTGACGTATATTTCAGAAGACTGAAAACTATTAGCTTGTCTGCGGTTCTAGTCAATTCATATTAACTGCAGCTGTGACATATTTATGAAAGAAATTCGAGGTTCCTTTTTTTTCGCTATGTGATGTCAGTAATTGTGATGGATGTATAACAATATTTTGCTACTTGATTTACCTTTATATTATTTAATTTTAAGCAAGGTATGATAAACTCTCTTTAAAGCGGTTAATGTTGATGTTGTTGATTTGAAAATAATCTTTATCAAAACTTCAATCAGATTTAATTCATTTAAGGTATACGACTACGCTTGAAACCGTGATTTTAAAAAAGCGCATAAATAGATAGTTTTAATGATATTTAGTGTCCCTCAGATTAGAATACATGCATAACATTGTTTTAAGGACATTTTGACAAAAATAGTTTATTTAAATATAATATTTTGGCAAACAATTAAATAAAATAACATTTTTTAAATGTTCTATTTTTGTGAAAAATGGTTCTATTATAATATATGTATATATAGCTCAGACCTCTCTACAGAGGTTCAACTAGAAATTTTGAAAGATTCACATTATTTTCAGAGTTACCACCAATTGAAATAATTATTGGCATTTTTTTCTTAAAATTTCTCCCCTCTGTTGTCGTAAAATATGAATAAACCCACTTCTAAGTTATATATTTCAAAAATTCTAGTTGAGCCTTTGTAAAGAGGTGTGAGCTATATACAGGCAAAATATTATTATAATAGAATCCATTTTCTCAAAAGGAGAACATATGGAGAAAATATTATTCTTAGTTAATTTTTTGTCAAAATATTATATTTAAATAATTGTTTTTGTCAAAATGTCCTTAAAACAATTTTATGCATATATTATAACCTCAGTGACACTAAATATCATGAAAATTATCCATTTATGCGCTTTTGCAAATCATGGTTCCGAACGTAGTCGGATACTTTAATGATTTATTTTGGTAAATTGATTTAAATTGCATATATATATGTAACAAAGAGAACCAAGATAAAAATTGAATAAAAATGCGTATAATTTTTAGTAATCAAAATAATTTAAGTTTATTGCTTTTGATAAATATTAGTTCCCTTTAAATGTTATTTATATCCTTATCATATAAGTATACATGTATTGAACTAAATGGCTCTGTTCAACGAGGACATATTTAAATATCGTTCATTAAACTAAAATTTTTAGCATTTGAGCACATACTTGAAAAATTGAAAAAATTTTTCATTCTGAAATACAGAATTAATAAAACATATTTTTCCTAAAGAAATATTACACACAAAAATTTGATATCTTTTTTTTTTTTAATTTCCTCGTTTTGTGAAAGAATTCATTCGAAAATTATATTGATGACAACATGTATACGTTATTGTATAGGTTACTAAAATTCTTGAGAAATACATTTTAAAATAAAATGTATGCAATTTCTTCATTTTGTTTCGGTATACTTGTAAATGACACTAGATAAAATACATGTATGTCTTTTAGATCAAATTTTCTTCACAGCAATTTATTTGATATTTGTAGATTAATTTTTTACGTAGAAAAACCGATGCATTTTCTTTTCTAATTTTATAAATAAGTAATATAAAAATTATTTTTCAATTATTTGATAATATTTTTACAGGAGAGAAATCAAAATAAATTTGGGTAAGCTCAAATATTCTATTAGAAAAAAATATGGAGCTGTTGCTATAGATGGAAATCGCACGAGTTAAATTTATAATGAGTTTGATGAACCCATTTTATCCCACTCTTATATTTAGTGGACAGCTGGAAAATATCATAGGGAAAACATTATTTGTATGTTAAAAATATTTTGAGTATTGGAACATATATGGGTATATATTACCTTCTTCCAACATGAGTTATGTATCTTACTCCCTTCTCCTTCCTATTGAAATATTGCTTGTTCATCGCATTTGTGGGTACAGTTCACATCATCTCTTTGGGGTTGCATAATTCATTTTCATTTTACTTTGGACACTTGGCTGGGCATATTTTTTGTGAAAGTACTCATTCGTTATGATCCTGGTGGTTAATTAGAGGGATATTGTTCTTAGGTAAGTTTTAGCAAATTATTTTTAAATGTCTCCTAAATAGCACAATGGGACGATCCGCATACAGTGGACGCACTCTTTCTTTCTTTATAACGAAGAGTAAAAAAGCAGTTTTATTAGTTTTGAGCAATTTTATTTCGGTCAAGTTTAAGATCTCATTAGAAAGAAACTATGATACACTCAGGAGCATTCAAAATAGCGACCCAAGAAGTAAGCTAAGTACAATCGCGAAACTTTGCAAATAAGTACAGCGCAATGTGATATGCAAATGATTCAAGTTTTGTGCCAATACGCATGCTCATACACGCCTAGGTGGCGCTACAATCAGGAAGAGGGTGTTATATAAGCCAGCGTAAATTCGAAGATTCATAAACGTGACAATTACCCGCCCATTGTAGGAAGACTTTGGTAAGAGAAACATGCCAGATAAACGTGCTAGAAGACATTTCTCACAGTTACGCGAGTTTGAGAGATGCCTGACCATCGGGATGAAAACTGCAGACTGGTCAACGCGCCGTGTTGCTGACCAGTTGGATCGTTCGGAGTGTGCCATAAGAAATTGTTGGGAGCAGTGGACACGAGAAGGTACCCACGCGCGGAAAACCGGGTCTGGATAGACCAGGAAGACCACGAGGAGAGAGGATCGAAGAATTCTGCGGCAGGCACTTGTGGACCCCACAGTGACTCATTCAACGATACGAGCAGACGTAGGCGAAACAATTATTCCACAAACAATTTCCAGACACCTTGCAGAAGCAAATGTTAAATCCAAGCGCCCTTTCCTTGCACTCCCTTTAACACCGGAACATCGGCAACTGCGTCTCCAGTGGTGCCAAGCCATTTCAATGTGGAATGTCACAGATTGGCAAAAAGTTGCGTTTAGGGATGAATCCCGGTTTGTTTTGGGGACAAGTGATAACCGTTTTCGGGTGTGGAGGCGCCCTGGTGAGCAGTACAATACTCCCTACACTGTTCTACGTCACACTGCCCGCACAGCTGGTATAATGGTCTGGGGGGTTTATAGCCTATGATATCCAGTCTACTTAAATTTTAATGCGTGGAACCTTAACGGGCCAACGTGTTTTGTAGTAATTTTGCTCTTCAATGGTTATCATCCACATCCTGTGAACGTGATTACTAGTCAGATGCTGAAGATCCTTGCATTACCCTGGAGTAAAATAACAAGTCAGGAAATCGTTTTTTCAAAAGTTGAAATGTTATTTTCACTTTGTGGACAGTGGAGCTTTAAGTCAGTATGCCCAGGATCGATTCTTCAAAGTAAGACCTTT
The DNA here is from genome assembly GCA_019973935.1 of Trichonephila clavipes. Classification (NCBI taxonomy): domain Eukaryota; kingdom Metazoa; phylum Arthropoda; class Arachnida; order Araneae; family Nephilidae; genus Trichonephila; species Trichonephila clavipes. The sequence goes on along the minus strand of BMAU01000789.1, from coordinate 32,183 downwards.
GTTTGCATTCTTAATAGTCATTTTATGAAATTTGGAGGCGAGTATGGAGAGGACACAAAGATAAAACTGTTAAGATGCAAAATTTGATAAATTCTTACACAAACATATGGGTGGTGTGGATTACCACGATTGGTTGGGTAAACTTTATTACATTAAAATTCGTACGAAAGAAGTTGTACTGGCCACCTTTTATACGTTCAATGGATATGTCTGTAAGAAACGCCTGGATAATTCATAAAACTCTCAACAATGATGAAGTCCTAAGCTTCAAGCAGTTCCGAAGAGCTGCAACAACTGTCTAGACAAAAAACTGTTATAAAAACGAAAGGTAGACCTAGTATCTTGACTGTACTTTTTTATGAAAAGGAAGACATCCATAAAGTTAGTACTGGCCATTTTTTTCTAAAACAAGAAAAACAGAGTCGTTGTCAAAGAGAGGGCAAGGAAACTTAAGGACATAGGAAACTTAAAACATATTGTTCCAATCGTAACAGGCTTGCTTTGGACCTTTAAACCAAAATTATAATTAAATTTATGTTAAAAAGAAAAATTTTGTAAATAAAAAAGTATTATTCAAATAAAGTAAAATGTAATCGGAATAAGTTGTTCATCATTCAAGAAAAAACTAAAACAAGAAAGTAAAAGTTTTATCTCCTTCACCTCAGTGTCCTATTTAGAGGATGGGTCAGATTTCTTATAAAAAATATATAATTTTTTTTTTCAAATTCTGTTATATTTAATTTGCTTAGGTTTAATTAACTTTAAAAAATATAATTCTACTCAAATTTGAACAAAATTAATAAATTTAGATAAAACGGCTCAATTGATTTTCATACGCATTTTCCGAGTTCATTCTTATAAATATGTCTTAAAATTTCAACTTTTTTGGTTAAACGGAAGGACCAAAAATATTTACATATATCAGAGAATTCATTTTATGGCCACTCGACACACACGCTCATATATATATATATATATATATATATATATATATATATATATATATGATGATGATTTTTCTATGCATGGTTTTGATTTCGAGGACCTTTTTAATTCTATAGATATTGACGATATGATTAAGGTTCTACAGTTAAATTATGATAAATATGAATTACATACTTCAATGAAAAACGAAAAAATTGATATTCTTGTTAACATCGTATTAAAAGAAAATTTCATTACATTTGATCAGAATCTTTATAAACAGATCAAAGGATTACCTCAGGGGTGGTCCAGCTAGTAATTGTTTAGCGAACCTATATTTACATTTTTTTGAAATAGATCATGTTGTAAATGATTCTTACTTAATTTATCGTTATATAGATGATATAATAATTTTTGGTAAAAATAGTGAATACAAACCAAATCTTACGTTCTACCCTGATTATCTCAAGCTCCTTAAAACTAACTTCAACTCTAAAAGGGTGGAATTCTTGGATTTAGACTTGCATCTTATTAACAATAATGTAGTCAGTAACATTTTTGACAAAAGAGATTCGTTTAAATTCCATATAATTAAAATACCCGTATGGAACAATAATTTACATATATCAATTTACAGAAATATCATTTTGAATTTTTTATTTAGAACTGATAACTTAACTACCCAAAAAATAGATAAATACAATAATATAATTTTTTTTTTTTTTATTCAATGTTGTTTAGATCATGAATACCTTTTTAATTTCTTGAGATCTTATATTCATCACAAATACATTAACCGGCTTGCTACTTCGAATTCCAAATCCGCCACACAACAATAGGTTTTCAAAGTCAGCATGTTAGTGGTCTTGCTGTGAAGATTATATCATAACACTCATATCACAGTTTACATTTTTTCCACACACATCTTAAACACCTTACACATTGTTGACAACCAACCAAATTAGAGCCTAGCAAATATACATTTTTGACAATCAACCAATTCAAATTTTACCATATTTGATTGTAGTCATTTTATACTTGTCTTTTCTGGCTGGTTTAAAAGTCATCTCAAAAGATGTGGTTATGTATTTTCGAATTTTTTAACTTAGTGAATAATTGAATTTCATTAATGGCAAGATGCTTGTTTCTCTTCGTAAAAGCTTTGTGATTAAAGAAATTTTGTTAAATTAATTTTTGAATGATACTTTTCTTATGTAATTGTTTTAGCATATTTTTTCTACTTTTCTTACATAATTATTTTGTGATTTTTCTGCATTAAGAGTTTTGGGAGAGTTTGTTACATAATAGTAGTGATTGGTTTTATCATGCTCTCTGAGTTATCCATACTCTGAAGTTTTGTTTATTTTATTTTATTTGATTTTCCTACCGAGTTGCAAAGGGGCCTTTAAACTAGTTTAACCCCACTTATTCGGTCCTAAGTCCACAATTGCTTTCTGACTCGCTTGTTTCTGCTTTTTTGTAATTCTTTTTTTTCTCTATAATTTTGTTCTTTCATGTTCTGCTTTTTATATTTTTATTATGCTATTTCTTGTTATGTTCTTTATCTATTATTTCTTGTTTTTGATAAATAATACATATTTCTTATATATATATATATACATATATATATATATATATACATATATATACATATATATATATATATATATATATGTATATATATGTATATATATGTATATATATGTATATATATGTATATATATGTATATATATGTATATATATGTATATATATGTATATATATGTATGTATATGTATGTATATGTATGTATATGTATGTATATGTATGTATATATATATGTATACATATATGCATATATATGTATATATATATGTATATATATGTATATATATGTATATATATGTATATATATATGTATATATATGTATATATATGTATATATATATATATATATATATGTATATATATGTATATATATGTATATATATATATATATATATATATATATATATATATATATTATATAATAGTTTTTAATATTAACGATGAATTTAATTTCAATATTTTTAAAGTTCCTCATTGGGAGAGTAATGCACATGTTGCCATATTCAAAAATATTGTTATTAATTATATACAACGTAATAAATTTCTAGTGTCAAAAATCATAAATAATAAATAACTATAAACATTTTACTAAATGTTGTTTAAATCAGAAATACTCAATTTTATTAAAAGTTATGTAAATAAAGCTATTCGAAATTGTAAGGATTAAAACTTTATAGATTAATTAATAGTTTATTACTATACATTTATCATAATTCTAAGTTTTATTTACCTTCATATTCTAATATTAGATAAAAATTCTTCTTATTATTTAATACATATATACTTTGTGTCACTAAAGTTATGGTATATATAAAAATAACTCTTTTTAATTTTTATTTCTTTTCCCTTTATACTTTTGTTAAGTGAAACATTTTAGCCATTCAAATACTTTGAATCTGCATTAGGGTCTAGAATCTGGCAGTAACTAATTTATTACACTCAGATTTATCGCGGGCTCTGCATTTTCAAGTACAAATTTTTGGTAAATTACCTCCATCTTGTAACGGTTTTGATATTCCTATCCATTACTTTCAATAGGTTTTTGCTCAGTTATATTTATATAAAGGGGCAAGGTTGGTTGGACAAAAACATGTTCTCAACCCCACTTTTATATAAATTTTTTAAAAAATTAGCTGTCCTAATTCAGCAATGTTTATAGTACTGCATCATCCAGTTTATAATTTTTAATCTCGGTTGATCATGTGCCCTTCAATGTGTGATCTTCATAATGTCTATGTGTCTTTGTGTTTTTCGAATGTGATTAATGGATGTTTATCTCTCGTTTGTATAGAATTATACAACATATATATAGTCTTATATTTAAAGATATTTAAAGTAAATATATATATATATATATATATATATATATATATATATACTTTAAATATCTTGCACACTTGATTTGAATACTGTCACGCAGCACTAGGATCACAAAGCCATCTTGTTAGTTGTTCCACAGTGGATACTATAAACACTTTTCTCGTTCACTTTCTACACACATAAATATCTGAGATGCATAATAAAAATAATTTTGGTGTGGTGTACAGACGGTGAGTGGAAACGAGCTTCACCTTTTATATGTATTTGATCGATTGCACTTGGGTTGAGTGCTGTGAACGTAGTCCACCACTTCGCAGTTCAAGGAACCTTAAACCTGATAGAAGAAGTTCACCTAAATAAGTAATTTTTAATGCCTTTCAAAATTCGCATTAGTTCCCATGTTTTTCTCTAGCATACAGCTGTTGAGTACTCACTCCACTCATGCGTAATGACCTAGTGTTTTGGTCAGAATGGAATGATTCAGTACTCAAATTATTAAATTCCACACTTCTTTACAAATATAACACAATATCTTATTAAACACCTTAAAATATACTACCATCAACGCTATTTACAACACTTGGCAATATGGTTACGCGCCACAGACCTCTATCCTTCTCACTCTCTCGAGTGTCCTATGAGCCCCCATACCACTATACCTTTATATATCAGCACTTTCACAATGCTATTTATAGTTGGACTGTAACACAACAAAGTTTTCAGTTGTATACTAAAATAACTCAGAATAAGTGGCTTTCAACTTCCTTAAAACAGTTTTTCTGCTGGAAATTGAAATGCATCAGAGAGATTCCACATGGAGATGAGATGAGAGTAACATGAATATGTCTCGTTCATTACGAATCAAGATCGAAGAAAAATTTAATGTTTAATCCCTGCTCAAGATGAAGAACCAAGAGCAAAAACATCAAGAACTTTGAATACAACTTTTGATAATTGTCAAGAGATCAATAAGAGAATATTAAGATTGTGCTGTGTAAAATAAGAAAAAGTTATTTGTCTTGAGCATTGTAAGATGATTTGTTCAGACTACAACGACTGATTTCAAACTGTGAATGTGAAGTGGTAACACTGATAAAACTAAAAACTACCATTTTGATGTGTTTCGTGTAAATTGAGATTCCTGATTATATCTTAAATATTACATTATGACGTATGCGATATACGTACGCATCTGAATGAGTCAAGTTTGTGACAAAATAATTTATTAAAAAATACTTTCAGTATTAAGTATGAGTTATTATTATTTTTTATAAAAGTAGTTAGTTTTGGCATTAAATTGGTTACAAAGAAACGTTTCAATTTTCCTATGTTTAAAAAAAATCGATATACCAATTAATGCGTGAACCTACTTCTTTTTAAACCTTTTTGGACTTATTTCTGATTTCCCCTCCCTCCCATTTAAAACATAATAGTTCCTTAGCTTTGTATCATTCAGTTCCTAACGGTCATTGAATAGATAGGTGCTATAGATAGGCATGCATTTCTATCGATTATTCAATAACAATCCATTCTTTTGATAGGTAGGTAATGCGATATATAATACAAACTTATCAGAAACAAACGCTTTACCTTACATTAATATATTTTAGGTATAACATTACGCTGTAATGTTTAATCTCGCCAATATAATGATTAAACATAAGTATGAGGTGTGGCTTTTGAGAGATGCTACTTAATTATAGATGGAACTTCTTGAAGCGCGCCTTGTGGAGAGTTAAGCATCATATACATTAACAAATTTCTATATTTAGGAGCACCTGTCACTTTCTATCTTACCATGATTCATTCACGTGAATTTTCTGACTTGCTAATATAAGCGAATTGTGCATATATATGTTTGGGATATTTAACACTTGATAGAGGAGGCTGTACATTTAGTTTAAGTGCATTCGTTTATTTGGGCTGTGAGTGCAAATTTAAAATTAATTGCTTTACGATTTCATGATGTATTGAAAAAATTAAATTAGTTAACTTCTCCTTCATCTATCTAGAAGTTATTAGTTACTAGATAAAATTACTAGTTTTCTATTTGGAGAATTTAGTCAATATTCTGTTTGGAATTTTTGATTTAACAATTTGTAGAGGCGGAAAGTTGGTCCCTTTGAAACAAATTCCATCTCATTTATTCGTTTCTATGTCCAAAATTACTTTTTCGCTCACTGAGTTCTTTTTTTTTTAATTATTATTTAATTTTTATCACTGTTCTTCCTTTCAAAACTATAATGTTCTTTTTTGAGATTTTGTATTTTTATATTATTTATTAATTAATGTTTTTAGAGGTATTTTGTATTTTTCTTATGCATAAAGTGAGCGAAAAATTAAAAAATTCAAGTAATGAGCAATTGTACTAAACAAATTAATAAACTTTATTTTTATTCAATTACATGTTTTATTGATTGTTACCTTCTAGCAATGCTTATAAAATTTACGTTGTTTGATATGAACATGAGTGTATTTAGTTTATTTACTATAAAAATATAATCTTTATAATATGGCATATTTTAAAAATATTCTGAAGAAAAATTAATTTGGCAATGTGTAGAGAATTTCAAGATAAATTAAATTATTAATCTCTATTTTCAAACAATAACTATTATTTAATGTGATATAATTTTAGAAAACATACTATTTAACGAAAAAAGTAAATATAAATTGTTTTTTTCTTATCATCTTATGAATTTAATACATTTATCTTATCCTATATTATAAATTATTTATACATTTCATTTTTTGCTATGTATTTTAAGACATTGTAAAAAGTTATATAAAATTTGCACATTGTAAAAAACATACACTTTGGATTTCTTCTATTGTATTATAATAAAGTTCTAGACTAATTATTCTGGTGATTCTGTAAATGTTTTGTAAGTAGATAAAATGTATTTTTCTAAACACCAGAAAAGTTTATTAATATTTATAATAACTAAATATTATAAAACTTGCTTTTAAACTGATAATACAAAAAAAAAAAATGTCGTTCGGTAAACATTGGCAGTCTTTCAAGAATTCAATCGTAATTCTAAAAAAAATTCATAATGGTTTTGTGGATAGTGTATTTTTCAAAATAATAAATCGGAAAGTAATTTCAGCTTTATTTTCTTCCGTCTACGTTTTTTTTCTTATTTTCTCTTTGTGCAGAAGAAGGAAACTTTCATACTTCATTTTTATACTTGGATATCTTTCTATAAAAGTCATTGTATCTTATTGTAAGAGAAATTTCTATGTTGAACAGACTTAGAAAATGATTGTATTTTAAAAATCACATACACGTTGAGATCTTGCTTCTATCAATTTTCCCCCTGTGAAATTAAATACAAAAATATCATTTGTTATTTAGGATGCACTCGACAACTCTAAATTTTATTTGAATTTTGCAAGTAATATTTGTTATGGTGAGCTTTTTTTTTTCTTTTTAATTACTCGATTGCATGATATTTTTATATGTTCAAACTTTATATTATTTATATTTTAAAACCTTTCAGTTCAGATCCATACATAAGTGACCTGGATTCCATTTCATGAGTAAACATTATACATTAATGCTTAAGAACATGTAAATACGTGAGTGCTACTTTTGCATGATTCCAGTAAAAAAATAATTAATATAAACCATATTACTTATAAAATGATGGCTCTGAAGTCATCCTAGAGTAAATTAGCCAGAACAGATTATTTATGTAGACCTCTTCTTCCAGAAAGAGCTACAATTTCGATGTATTTTTTTACTTGAGGTTTGTGGTATTCCCTTATTTCTTGAAGATCCTAAAATGATACCTTGGATAAGTCGAAAATCACATACATCATTTGTGATCTTGGTGTAAATAATGTCAGCCTTATGTTTTAAGATGTTATTAATTTTATGGGTTATTTAGGCATCTTATTCTATTATTAAAGAGATTGATAATTAACAAAAATTTTTCACTGGTTTCGAAAATGTTTATAGTCGCCGACTATAGAAGTTTTATTTTAATTTATCTTGTTTTTTATTACTAAATATTTGATCCCATTAGTTAAAGTAACGCATCTCTTAAAACGGATTTGATCTCAGAATTTTTAAATAATAATTGTCAAATACTTCTTGAATGTCATGCTCAACATCAGCAGGATGTCTTATTTCCCGGCCAAATAGTAGGCATGCAGTCGTGCAAACAAATGCAAAACTAATCAAGAGTAACTTGCTTCCCATTAATGAATTATCTCTTCTAACTAAAACTTTTATTCGAGGCTTTATGTTTTGAGGGGTTGTCTTACGGACAATAGAGCGAGATAAGATCCATAATAAGTCTTAATGTGTAACAAGTTTAATGCACATAAAAGCACTTATAAACTAAGGTGCGTAGGTACAAGGTAAGCCATAACGTAGAAATACTTCTTAAAGTACTTTTTTAAGTATAATGGGTTGTAGATTCTATCAGCGTTCTAGTAGATAAAAAGGGAAAAGAGCTATGTCTTTAGTTAAATTATAAAAAATATTTGGGTATACTTTCATGACTTTGGAAAAAAGAATATGTAACTTAAGTTCATTGGAAGAAGTATAATTGATTGGAAAAAATCACAAAACTTACAAAACAATATATACTACAAATAAAATTGATCTTTATATTTGTATAAGCGTTTTAATATCCCGTTGTATTTTTAAACTTGTAAAACCGGATGTTAAGTAAATTTCCTTAGTTTATATTTGAGGGTAAATAAAAAATACAGGATGTCTTTACAGCAAGATTTTGAAACAGAAATAGTAATTTCTTTCTACTGAAGTATTGCCTTAAACAAATGCTAATGTTTGCTTTATATACTACGAGTAAAAAAATATAATTATACTCTCGAGGAGTAAATGATTTAAAATAAATTTTATCTTGCTGGAAATCCAAAATACTTCTTGTTTCACATACTATCAAAGACGTAAATTTATAATTAGTAAGAATACTAAAATTCTAATAAATAGTAAATACTTTGGGCTTGCATTGCAACGATAATTCTATTTTAGTTTATACTTTGTGCTTCAGGGAACAAGTTCAGCATTTGAAAAATCAAAAATAACGATGGAAATATTATGATTTCTTCTCTGATAATTTTAAGAGTATCACAATTGTTTGATTTTTTCATACACCTGGATTTTTAAATTGAATTTTTTTTTCTTTTACGAAATATTTCGTGAAATAAATAAGCATTTTTTTTCAATATTCAGTATTTAAGTTACTTCACTTCCTTTATGAACATATTTGCTTTTATTTACAATGGTTGAATAACTTCAGCTTGCATTTAGATCCATTCAATTCTTCAGTTTATTTCGTTATATGTATAAATGAACAGTTCATAAATACATTTGTCTTTTCAGAAACAAAAATACAAACCCACAATCAAAATATTATTGGCTTATTGCGTCAGGTTTAATTTATTCCTTTTTCAAGATACATTTCTTTAGACTGAAAATGGTTAAAGTAAAAAATAAAAACAGTTGAAGTTAACCAAGTTTTCTATTCACATTTATTTTTCCTTTCTACTGGAAGATCAAATTAAATTTAATTCAGTTACAAGAAATATTACGTGATTTTTTAAAAATGGCATCTCGTAATTTAGAAAATATAAGGAATGTGTTGTTTATAATTGGAAGTTAATAGTATGTTAATTGAAGCATTTGTAACAAGAGCGAAATAAATAATATTATTTTTCATTTGGCTCAATTTCGGAGGGAATGAAGTATTGTGAAACATATCTCAGTAATGTAATTAAAACAAAATGCTTTTAAAGCAAATATTTTATTTTAATTACGTTCATTGTATAATTGATGAAATCATTACTAGATCAGGCAAAATATTTATCGTTTATGAAACAAATGAAAATACTGTATTAGTATTTTCTTTCTTGCATAATAGAAGTTGAAGGGGACTCGACACGTTTTTCCAATTTTTTTTTTATTTAAGGGTTTTGAAATATTTTTTGTGTAGATTATAAACAAGTACTATTAAAGTAAGAAATTTTACCATGAAAAAAATGGATACATTTAACAAAAATTTTAAAATTTAAATTTTTTAAAAAAATTAATGATTTTCATTTTTTTTTCTTATTTTCTAATTATCATTATTTTGGCACCAAAATTTTTTATTAGGTTTATAAAACTATGGGTAATAACTTTAGGGATCAATTTCACAATAAAGAAGTTAGTTTTGGAAAAAAATTAAAATGCATATATCAATTGAAAAAAGAATAAAAAAATATCCTTTCTGATGCATTTTCTTTTACAATTTTTTTCTTTTCAAATTATTGAAAAATGGATCCTAAATTTTACTAAGCACATTATAATAAACATACACACCAAAATTCACGTAGTTTGACAAATATATGTAGATGCTTTGTACTTTTTAAGACTATGATTTCACGAAATAACTCAAACTGAGAAAACGCAGTTTTAAGAATACCAATCAGTAAATAAATATCAAAACAATGTCTAAGATTTGTAATAATTTTTTCAATATATTGTATAGATATATACCTTTAAAATAAAGCACAATACAATTCAATTTTAAATATTAAACAAAAATATGAGCATTTTATTAAATGCATGTCTGTGAGCCGAAAATTACGAAAAATGGGAAATATCATTATCTGACTTATTTTCGCAAGAAAGATATGTAAAATATATTCAAAAATTAATGAAATGTATAAGATAAGTGAAGTAAAAGTACATGAAATCTGCAATAGAAAATTTAAAAGCTTTTAGGAAATTAATTTGCTACTTAAATCAACATCTAATATAAAATAAAGTAAAACAAGTTTAATTTAAAATGTACTATTTTTTAAAAACAGTTTTGTTTTAAAATTGGCCTGCACCATAAGTCATTCCTTCTCTCCTCTTAGCTAATAATTCTTTTCTAAGTAATGCTTTTTTTAAAAAGCTGAAGAACCGGTTTATTACTGGCCTTTCAACGACGTTTTCTAATTGCTTTCTGTGTTTCTACTAAGGTACATTATGTACCCTTATTGTATTCGCAGACAGATTCTGTTACTGCCCGCTTAACATGTCTTTTGTTCACAAAAATTTCTTTTGGGCAATTTGCCCAAATCACGCTATGCAAACTTTCGTTTGCATTTTGTGTTCTACATTTAATGTATCTTTCTAACAATTCATTAGATGCAAGTCTTTGATAAATTGGGAGAAATTTTGGCAGAAACTTTTCATTTATTGGTGTTCCTACATTTAATTTATGATGGCCAGGTTCTTCACCATTAGCAATCACAGAATGGTAGAAACACCATGAGTTTTCTCCTGCAGGACACTTCGAATGTTGTGGTTTAGCATCTCTGTAGAAATGCTATGCAACAATGTAGCATATATTGCTGTTTTCATAGTATTCACATCCCATTTATTTGTCAAGATAGCCTTTTGGTAGTAAGAAGTTAATTTTTTAATCGTTGCTTCTTTCAAACTACCATGAGATTTACCACTTAAAGAAATATCTTGACCACGACAATCTTTCACAGAAGATCTCAAAGCTGTTCCTAACCGCTTACTGAGATGATTGATAGATTCTTCCTTTTTATTACAATGTCAGGTACATACACTTTTTTCAGACACAAGTAACTGAACGTTTTACAATCACCATCGGATAAAACTGTGATGTAATGAAATCCGAGTTAAGTGGATCGTTTCCATAAGGTAAACGCTGCTTCCATTTACATAGATGTAGATGAGCCCAAGTGGTTTACATCACATTCACTGTTATGTCCTTCATACCATATGCTGAATGCAGCACTTTATTAGCCTAGCTTTTTTCTGCCACGGAGCAATGACGACATATACCTTACTCATCACTTCTAAGTCAACAACAAATCCGATTAGCATATCTATAATACATCCTACACCGATGAGTGAGGTGTGACCACGAGATAGCCTCGTTCCATCAAAACTAGAGCTTAGGTGGTTAATTTCAGCTCCATTCTTGTAAGCATCTTTAATCTCTCGCGGAATTTCGCAAATATGTTTTCAGATGCCAGAGTAAATGCGTTATCCAGCCGTCTTGCACACTTCCCATATATAGTTGATGAAAAGGGATCTATATTCATCACCATGCAAACTTTTTCTATGGCTGTGAATAACCTTTCCTAATGTGTGAAGAAGATTGAGTTATTCTCAAGTTCACATCATGGCTGGTTGGACCAAACTTTAGAGAAGAATTCACAACAGTTTTGTTTTCATCACAATAGCTACACAATAGTTTCAAATTATATGAAAATCCTAACTTTTCTCCAAGCTCCAGTTTCAAAGTTTGTTTTTCACAATATTGGCACTTTGTACTTCGAAGTAGATTATTTACTTGGTAAAAGTTCACCAATATGTAATTTCCAACCGCAGACGTATCCTTTTTTACCACAGTGTTCATTTTTTCCAGGTGTACATTTTGTACATTTGCATTTTTGATCACTTCACGTTCAAAATTCTATTTACGCCATCGCTTTACATTCATTTGCAACCAACAAGGTTTAAAATGTCGTTTTTCGTCTATATAATTTTTTTTTATTTCAAAATCTTAGAGTTTGAACATGTTTCTTTGTAAAACAGTTTATCTTTTCCCTTTACGTGGAATAGAAATAAAGTTATAGTGATCTTAAAAAAATCACTCTCTGCAAAAGGGTAGTAAGATAAAATTTTAAGCGAGTTTTTCTTAAATTATGTTTTTGAGAACCCTTTACCAGATACATGGTATCTTAAGAACCAAACCAGATAATGTTTTGAAATTTTGTGGGAATGTTTATGATACCAATTTTCATAAAGGGGACCATAAGTTGTGTTGCAGGTTAAATATTTTTTTCATTTAGGAAAGATTTTATAAAGAAAAGACTTTACAAACATGAACATTTTATATTATTACTAGAGGACCCGACAGCAGTTGTCCTGTACACACATCTTAAATTCGAAAATTCCAAATATTTATGAATAAGCTTCAACATTCTGGACCGTTTTGAGTAAAATTTGTATAAAAAAATTATTACAATGTAATTATGTACCAAGTTTTATACTTCTGGGTTGCTTAGAAGTGAAACACAGACACAAACTATTTCCCATAAGAAATAATTTTAAATAAAACAATTTTAATAATTTGTGTAATCAATTAACTACACAAATAGATTTGTAGGTTAGGATAATTGTTGTCAACGCACGTGTTAATTTAATAGAAAATCATGTAAAATACTCACTTCAATTTTATACTAAATTTGGAGAATGTATAGTTTTCTATGCACACTTCAAAACTCTTCAAACACTAATTACATCTGAATGTAAAAATTACATTAACACGATTTATTTCAACAAAATAATAACACGAAGTAACAAAACATTTTCCTGAAATGATCGCAGCACCAACTGTCGGGACCAATTTGAATTATAATAAAATATTTTTAAATATTCGATATTGTGATCGTAGCGCAGTCTGCCCGATCCAATGTAAAACATTCCAAGATCAACAATTTATAAATAAAAAATTAATTAAATAAACATTTCTAAACCGAATTATAAATCTAAACCATTCTCAAGTCCACTGGAACAGACAAAAACTTTCATCAAAATCGGTCTAGCCGTTTAGGAGGAGTTCAGTTACATACACACGCACAGAAGAATTACACATATAAAGATTATTTGAAAAGATATTAATTAAAAACCCTAAAAAGCGTGAATCGTCTGCATTTTCGTAACAACAAGGACCGGGTTTGGCCAGTTTGGCTAAAAATCAATTTTCGACGCCAAATAACATATTTTTCTATTCCTACTATTAGCTCACGATCTCTATACATATTTTATTTGTTTGTTTGTTTATTTAATTATTTATCTTAATGGAATTTTCAATCTTTAATAAAATACATTTTAAAGAGCTCAATTAAGCTGAAATGTAATGTACATGATTATTTTGGGTGACTATACAATAATTTAGTTTTAACTAATAAAAATTAATTGATTGAAACTAATTATTTAAAAAAAATTATAAATACAGCCACGTTGGCGACTTAGCGACCTTTTTGGCGACCTTTTTGGCGACTTATGTCAAAATTTGAAAAGGTTTTTTTTTCTCACGTGTTAAAGCATTCAGATGAAAGGAAATTTTATATACACGATTGTTTTGGATGACAAAACGATACTTTAATGATAATTAATAAAAATTAATTACCACTTAATGTAGTGATTCTGTCATATGTATATACATATTTATATTAATTGCAACTATTTAATAAAAAGTAGCTAAAATAAATTTTTTTGGTTAATCTAAGCAGGATTTGATTAAAAATTTTTTTATATCACTTGTTTATAACAATAGTGTTGTTACAACAATGCAGGTTAATGTTGAGTTGTATTTTTTGAATGTTTTTAATTAATATCTTTTTAACTAATTGCGATATTGGACCGAATTGTGAATCTAAACCATTCTCGAATTTACTTGAACCCACACAAAACATTTTCATCGAAATCGGCCCATCCGTTTAGGAGGAATTTAGTGACAAACTCACGCATAGACGATTTTTATATATAAAGATGCATAATTGCCCGTAACTTTTTTTGTATTTTAATATTTCTTCTAGAATTTGGTTCATTTTGAAGAACACTATAATATGAATGTTGTGTATAAAGAAAATTATGATAATTGCATTAGAACTTTGAAATTTGTATACAATGTTACCCGTTTTAGTAAAAATTTAGTAATATTTCCTTGAAAACAACCAATGTTTCTAGGAGAATAATATTTATTTAAAAAATTTTATGTATTTAAGTATTTTTTTTTATTTTTCTGCCTAAAAACACTCAATTTGTTTCAAAAATTTGTTTTTATAAAAAAATTGGTTCCGAAGGTAGGCAGTCACCTTAACTATCAGTGTACGATCACTTTTTGTGAAGTGATGTTAATTCTAAGGTGTATCAAAGTAATATTCATGGTTTTCAAAAACTGTTGCAGACCGATTCTGATGATATTGCAGTAATTCTAGCTGTTCGTTTTCTATTTGCCTTCCGAAACTTGACAACCAGAGCCCAAAGGTGACAATATATTAATTGTGGTCACTTTCAACATCTACTATAATCAGGTTATTGAACAGTTTCCCTTTTGGCTTATTTCTTTAAAAACTAGAACTCTGTTCTCCGAGCCACATTTTTTTTGTGTCACCCTGTATAAAGTACTCGTATATATTGATAAAAATATTTTTGTATATATGCAATGCCCATTTATTATACATATGCATTAAAGTTACATTACACATTCTAAGACATTAAAAATTGTTAACGGGGGAAGAGTTGATCAGTATAGTTTAAAACTGGTGGAACGGTTCCTCTGTTTTGGAGATGTAAATATTTCAATTTCCAGAACTAATCATGCGACGGATGTGGGTCAGTTTTCGATTACAATGATACCGAGTCATGGATGTGCACTTAATAGCTCATCAAATTCATTTCGACTTTCACTGTTGTGTTTGTAGCGTTGTTTCTCATTGGAGTTTTATCCGGAACAAAGTTTGGCAGCAATATGAGCAAAGAAAATATCTTGAAAGAGACTGACAAATATGGCTCCTATAAAGTAGTTGATCTGATCAACAAATTTCGCATCACTTTGATTTCTTTTCTGTCTTGTTGGGTATGTCAATTGAAATCGTGTGTGGAGGAAACGCGGTTAGTATCAAAATCTCCGATTGGTTCCACAGTTTTCCGCATTAGAGGCCATAGTGTTATGATGTGAAATGCTATTGCGCATGATGCTAATTTCCGTTGAATGTTCGTTATGTGTTCCTTGACTATAAAATGTAACGTTTAAGATATCCAGTCACTATTTGTGGTCCCATTCTTAAATTCATAGTTTACAATAAGATAATATTTGGTCAACTATTATTGCCTTTAGTTTATGCCTAATGTGTGTCGACTTTTGCCATGGTTGGCATTTTCACTTGATTTGTCTCTGATAGGTAATGAATAAGATGGAATGATATGAAAAGTCCACATCCACCTGAACCGCATAATTTGCAGAAAGTACTTTCTAGGAATTAAGAAGCATAATGAGAAATATTTTAGAAATTGATAAATAGCTCATTCCACTAGCTACTACAGCGTTTGAGATATTGTATTAGGGATAATAGTGGTCATATACCGTACTTAACAATACTATATTGCATTTTCCCCATAATATGTTGCATATTTCAGTCTTACATTTCAAAATGTGCTCCTCCGTAAGCTTTATTCACATATTAACATTTAGTGCATTCTGGCACTAAATTAAAACTTATTAAGCATTTATTTTCGGCTTCCATTGTATAGATTATGTGATGGATGTTTATTAAATTTATTAGGGGCAGTACATTTTTTTTATAAATCTTCAACACTCTCTTTCAATGCTGTTACTATTATTTTTATTTATTCTTCGGTAAAGTAATGGCAATTGCAAAGCCTAGACATAATGAAAATAAATTTAAAAAAGAAAAGTTTTTTTAGTTTATTGTTTCTAATCTGTTTTTCCCAATAATTGTGTCTTAAATATACATTATCACATAAGTAAAGTAATATATTCTTCAAGAAATATGTGTATGCAAAATGTATACTTTTATCCTATTAATTTTCATTGTTGTTGATAATTATGGAAATAATGCCATTTATGATATTTAATTGTTTTCTTTAATCTACAAAACATTTCTTAGGTTTTGAAAGCTAATTTAGAAAATTCTATTATTTTACTTAAACGTTAAATTGCTTTAAAAATCAATGCATACATGCTTTTTATCTAGAAATATATTTCGACTACTTCTCTTATTTTCTTCTTTAAGCGACAAAGTTTAGTCAGATTACACAAGTTCTTTTTACTATTCTTCAACTTAAATGCAAAGTAACTTAAAGGTGACGAAAACAATAATTAAAAATTTTGTAGTTCGTATCAACATGAGTTTTAAGGCGAAACTTAGAAACTCAAAAAATATTTATAGACAAGTAATGCTTCAACATTTGTAAAACTAATATTTTATGTTTACACTTAATTTATAATAATTATATCTCCCTAAATAAATTATTTGCTTACTTAAAAACAACTATGGAAAATTTTAATATATTCATTAATATAATTCCATTATAATAAGAGATTAGAATTTAGTTCCAAAATTTATTGCAACTACCTAAATGCGGTTGCTGAAACGGTTCATTTTACCTGAAAATCCACAGTTAAAAAAACAAAATCAATTCATCTCGTTATTGAAGTGGTTTATCAGTAATTTATTATCATTCATGCCTTGTAAAAACTGAAAATGTATTCTAAATCATATGATATAAACTAACTTATAAAAATACACATAAATTTATAGGGGGTTAGATAGTTTTATTTGTAAAATATACTTCATAAAAACCTAAGTCATGTACCTAATACACATTTAAACAAATTAATATACTTTTATTTTATTCCATATTTTATTGGAAAACAAATATACTTTTACAAAAACCTTTTCATTCGAGTTATTGAGCTGTATTGAAACTTATTTCCTTTATTTTCAGCAGGTTTTTGAATCAATAAAATTTTGAGGTACTGTGAAAAAATTTGATATGAATGGGACCTTGAATGCTTCGCATCGAATAAATACAAATAATGTCAATAATTATTGTCGATAATTCTATAGAAAAATAAACACGACTTAAAGTTTTCTTTAACTAAAAGAAAAGTTTGGGTAAACAAACTTTTCAAAGACGATAACTTTTAAAACTTCTTTAGGATTTAATGAAGAAAAAAAATTGTTCTGCTCTTTTCTAGAATAAGCTACTTTCATTCTTTTCAAAGAAGATTTTTATGTAATGATTACTACTATATTGGTGAATTTATCTCTGCCTTATTTTATAAATAAAATCCAACAGTGTTCAAAATAAACAAAATGTTTGAAAGATAGGCAGGTTTTCTAATTTTGTTGATAGATGAAATTTTTAAATACATAATACTGTTTACTTTAAAATCGATTTATTAACTTCTATATTCCTACTTAAATGTATTACTGACATTAATGTATTTTTCATTTATTTAGTCTGCAGACATGAACATACGATGAGTGAAATATTTAATATGAGTACCTTTTTAATATCACTCTAGATCAGTTTTTTTAAATACACAACCTTGATTTTTTTAATCAAAAGTTCTACCAGAATTTGATAGTGTGCTTGTGAAATCAGAAAATACATTTGAAGAAGATTGTCTTTCAATAATGTAATATTTAATGCAGACTGTATTAATATTTATTGTATCTAGAGGTAGGACATATCATTCAAATTAATTCCGCATATCATATAAATGATTGAGGAGACTAATCAGACTTAATGAAGTATTCGGCTTGTTCTTCAAACTAATTCTGTTGCAATGCCAGCATTGCGAAATGACGTATTACCTTGTGTAATTGTTGTATTATCCTCTTGTTCCCGGTTGTATCGTAGAGATGTATTAACTTGTCAATATATACAAGTTGCAGTATCGTGTATATATTAAGAATGTGAAAAATAATCAGCATTATGCAGCAATGATGTATTTAATGTATAGGTGTGCTTAGGTGTGATGTATTATTCAGGCATTCAATAATTCGAAATAATGACCCCAGATAAAGTCAAGCAAATTTTTTTTCAAAATGTATACCTTTATCCCCATTAGATTAAAATGTTCTTTGCTAAATCGATTATCAAGTCAAAAAATAGTATTGCATTTAAAACGCAAAACTTAGACTATAAGAAGCTTTTCAGGAATAAATTCCTATTTACTTAGAAAATAAAGTGCAAGAAATAACTTAAAGCAAACGCACCACTAATGCGGCATGCTCATAACGGTGAAAGACAATTTCAGTTTACTAAAGGAGAATATTTTGACATTGAGGAATCTTTCAACAGCCAGAATGACATACATACACAGTTGTGTTCAAGATGATAAATTAAAGAAAAAATACGAGCAGTAGCTCATCATTCGGCTTTTGTATGTTTTCGTGTGGTGCTATCTGTAAATGAATCTCAGAGGTTATTTTTTCAAGAAATGACTGAAGATCGTGAAAAATGTTTATCAAAACATCATCTTCGAACCAATAGTGAAATCCTTGACGTAAACTTACGTGTTCAATCGAAATTATTAGTCCTTTCAACAAGACTGGTCCACTTGACTCATAACGAAGACGACCCAATGGTGGTTGTAGTAGATTGTGCTGAACGTCAAAGAGAACAAATGCTAATCCTCCAGCAAATACGTAATTAAATCCATTTGACTATAAATTGTGATGAGTACAGGAGACAAAGGTATGCCAAAAACGGCATCAAAACTGAAAAAAAAAATTAAATATACTTTAAGGTATACAACGATGGAAATCCCTATGGAGAAAATCATACATCGATAGATAATTGATCAAAGAGATTCAAAGCCAAGTAAAGTCAAAAGTTGATTATTTTAAATTAGAGGTAAAATATGGTAAATTGAAAAATAAAATGAAATGTTAAGAAGATTTAGTTTTAAATTTGATTATAAAGTTTAACTATTTTATAATTGTATTATAACTTTCAGCATGGCGAGTTATTTATAAGTGCTTATAACGATGGTGTGTGTGTGCAGTGTAGAAATAATGTTATTTCAATTTTTCTAAAGGGTAACATTTTCACCATCGCGAAATTTCACGCTATAACAGTAATTTTATTTTGAATTTCAGATTATAGATTCCTTGGATCAAATATACAAAAATATTATCCATGATGATTATACCATGCTCACATGGTAAAAACTGAAAACGATTATTTTATTACCGCATGGCATTTGTAGTCAACCTAGATTTACTATTTACATTTTTAAAATTTTATGAATATAGAGGAACCCAAGTTAAAACTTAAATACATGAATGACTTTTAGGCAGAATGGGAATAAACAATAGTGTTTACAAATTGTCTTTAAATATAAAATATATAATCCATGTCTGACAGTACAAAATATCATATATTATCATTGATATTAATAAATAATTTCTTCCTTATCTCAAGTCTAAAGCAAATTATACTTCAAAAATTTTAAAATAATGTAAATACAGTATTTTTGGATTCCATATCTTATAATTCTATAAAAAAACTGGTTTATATAAATAATTATTCGTATCGGATATTCGTCAAAATTTTTGTATCAAGAAACCAAAAATTGAATTGTATACAGTAAGAAGATAGACAGTTTTCTCTTTGTTAACATGGTTATATTAGATTTAAAATATCTCGGTCTTATATAAATTGATTTGTATAAGACTGTAAGAATGTTTACAATAGTCCAGCTGCAAGGTATAATTAACTAAGATAGGGATAAGTAAATTAAAATATAATATAATGACAGTTTTGTCTATATATATGAAATTTAAAAAAAATTAAAAGATCATTTGTAGATCATCTTCCACGAGAACCACCCTAATCCAGCTGATAAGGACAGAATGATATGATATAAATCATTCTCTCTAATTTAGAAGAAATAAATGGTAGCTCTCCAGCACTTTATTTAGCAAACGTCAAAAATTGTTTGAAATATTCTAGAACACACCATAAATTCAGGACATTTCCTGAAGTAAATTGTCGCTCAAATAAATTAGGGCACACTTTTAAAACTGTCAGAATGTGGGCTTAATTATCGCCATCGAGTTTGAAGTGTGAACTTATGAGGGTTTTAATGATAGGAAATAGTTAATGAAAAAAGTGAAGCCCCTGTATTTTTATCGGTGTTTCGTGAGATATGTCTTGTTTTAAAGAAGCGTTAAATACTTCTCATATTTTAACGGTGTGATATTTAAAAAAAAATAATATTGGGTATTAAATAATTTTAATTTCATTTTTAAGAGTAATTTATGCGATATGTCATTTAATTATCTCTTATTTTTTTTAATAATAAGTTGATGAAGATTCAAAATTATTATTAAGATTGGAATTTCCATTGACATTCGGTAAAACATCACTTCCTTTTCATTTTTTTTGTACATGAAACATATGTCTTCATGTTGTATTTATTTAAAATGTTAATTAAGATTACTTGGTACCCTAAAAATCACAAACCTTTCGTTTTTTTTATTTTCATTTAATCTTATTCTTTGCATTATTATCTTTCGATTGATATATCACTTGTGCATGTCGAAAAGTTAGAAGTTAGCTAAAACTTCATTTGAAAACAAATTAGGCAATTCAGCCAAACCCCCATTTTAGAAAAAAATTCTAAAAAATGCTTTATGATAAAAAAAATCTATTTTATAAATAGAAATAATAACTATAAAAAAGAATGTGTAGTATTAAAAGCAGATTATTTCCGAGGCAATACAATAATGTAATCTTTCTTCCTTGTGAAATGTGTGCATGTAAAATTTTTAAATTAAGGCATTTTATATTAATAATTTTATAATTTCTGTTCTTATTACTGATATATTTTTCATACAAATGTAATACTTTAATATTATAAGAAGAGAAAAAAAAGAGCTAAAATTTCTATCGTGACAGAAAAAAATTTTTTTTAACGTTTTGCTTGAATTTTCTTGTGCAATTAGAACTCTCTAAAAGTTGATCATTTATAAAAATGTGTGGGTTGAAAAAATATGAAAATGCAATTACAGTACAGTCCCGATAATCCGAACAATATCGGACCGACCCCTGTTCGGATTACGTGATTGTTCGGATTAGCCGGAGTAACAGCGAAATCACTATTTGAACTGGGAGTACGGGTTATGTTGTACAATTTTCATACTAAACATTAGTGGGTTCTTTCTGTAGTTTATTCCATTTTTAAAATTTGTACCATAACTTGATGTACAGTGCGTGAATATTAAATAAAGAACTGTTTTGAATTAAGGTTTATACTGTTTTATATTTGAAATATTCACAGATTTTTCGTCCTTAAAATTATAAAAATTTTTCCGCGGAGCCGTTCGGATTAACCGGATGTTCGGATTAGCCGTGTTCGGATTAGCGGGACTGTACTGTATTTTAAAGAAAAACGTATACCTAATATTTTAAAGTGGTATTTTAAGTTTAATTAAGCTTATAATAATTATTTTTTCAGAATTATAAACTTTAAACTGGTTTTTCTCAGTTTGTGTTTTTCGAAACCTTACTGCATTCAAAATGCTACTCCTTCGACAATTATTTACCAATCACTTCCATTTTTTCCTGCGTGTTAAAAATAAAGCATGTAATAAAATTAGGGATTCGTTTTGCTTTAAACTGAATACTTTTATTTAAAAAACATAAAATGTAAAACATGTTGGCTTTTTCGTTGATTTTTTGCCTGTATATCAACATTTTATTTTTTTTCTCGAAAACGAATGAAGTTATTCTAAAATCGATCCTTAAAGTTGTTTAGAACATCCATAAGAATATTATAAAAAAAATTTCAGGTCAAAAATTAATTTTACAAAGGGTAGAATTTTAAAATTTTCCCAATTTTCTTCAAAAAATTTAAATTTTTAAAATTGTGTGAATAAAATATGAAAAGTTTCATCTGGTAACATTTTCTTGGATAGAAACATTGTATAAAATGCTAAAATATAATTTTTAAATACGTAAATAAAGAAGTTTGCTTAAAGGGTACCAAGTCCCTTTAAAATACTTTAATTTCTTTTAAATTCGTTTTGACGTAATATTTATTATTTTATTTTTAATTTATCACTATGTTGAAATTACACACAATGCCTCCTTCCCTTTTTTAAACCACGAATCTGGCTATATTGTCTACATTTCCAAATACGGATCTGTACTTTTCCCCTCATTCTTAATATTTTGAATACTTGAAAAAAAATTGTTTTCAACATAAGGCAGTGTTCATCAAACTGTCTGTAGTGCCACCTAGGGGGGCGTGATACTACTACGAGGAGAAGGGAAAATATATCGAAAAGTCAAAAATAAAAGATGTAAAAAATTACAAATTTACTGAAAGGAAGGAAAAAAGAAATACATTCAGACATAATAGAAAATAAAAAGCACATTTACACTAATATAATATACTTTTAGTTGTACAAGTACTGCACAATGCATTTGATAATTAGTCAATGAATACTTAGTTAAGACAAAGTTTAATAATTACTATTGATTTTTCCAAGGGCTTGTCGTACATAAAATTAAAAAAAAACTTTTCTTGATAACTTGTACGGATTATATAAATAAAGTCGTATTGTAGCATTAGCATCGAAATACGTTATTATTACATTCAATACATTACTATTGCATGGAGGGGAAAAATGTGATTGAAAATCAGGAAGTAAATATTGAAATATTGAGAAGCAGTGTCATAAAGAAATGTAATTAATCCTGCGATTTCTCAATTTAAAAAAAAAATGAAAAGCATAAAATAAGACTGGATTATTAAAGTTCAACAATTAACGCAAAAAATATCAAACAGCTCATGCAGAGAAAAGTCATATATTTTATGGAAACATTATTGAAATACTGTAAGCTGAACATGCGCATCCACACTTACACATACATAATCATCAATCACATTTTGAATTGTTATAAATCTAACTTGTATTAACAGACTATGAAGACCAAAGATAAATGACTTCAATAACGAATTAGCACATTCTTAGTACTTCGGACTAAAATTGTTGAAACTAATTGGAACCCTACGTCACTGACATGAACGAAGATAAACTAGTGAATGCCAAATTTAACTAGTTTCTAAAGACTTTGATAATAACTTAAATCTCCTCACCATAAGAGTAAAAATAATCCATATAAAAAAATTGAAAAAATATAAAACATAAAATGCACCGTGCATTTTAGAATTAAATAAAAAACAATGTATTATTTTAAATTAAAGGAAAACGTGTAATAAAATATATATAAAAAATTGATTTAAAGGTCATTTTCATTATCAAAAAGGATCTTTTAAAACAGGAATAGGTAACATGCAAATATATAGTAGATTTAATTTAGGGGAACCGGAAAGTAAAGTCATTTCTGCGGATGTAGTTATTATTCAACCATTTATCAGCTCATTGTGTACTCCAAAATCGTGCTAAAGACATTGTATGGTTAGAGTGATTTGTTTACTCTTAAATCTTAACTTGATTGATTTTGCAATTTATGGAGGAATGGCCAGCCAAATACCAGAAATCTTTCATATACTGTGTTACATGTTTTTGAGTTTCACAAGTATAGTAACGCAATGGTTGATACTAAACTCTTTTGTGATGTTTATCCAAACGTATTAGACGTTCGGAAGTACATAAGGTGTGTTTTTCAGTTCAAACTGGGCAATTTCGTTCGTTTCTTCAGGAAGTCGAATAGATTTAGACAGTGTCATGTTAAGAGTCTAAGTGGAGAAAAGCCCATGTCATACAATCTAGGAACTGTCAAATACTGGTACCCAACTTGATCGAGCGTACATTTGCCACAGATTGTTAAAGTGAGCTCAGCAGGTGTTTGGATCCTGAAAAATCAGTCCGAAGAAAACAAAGCTGACCGATCTATCACATTCAACTTATTGCTTCAGAGACCCACTACAGAAATGATTTTTGATTGCTTGATCACTGGGGATAAAAATGAGTCCCTTAAGATAACTCGAAACACAAAGGGCAATAGCTTTCTCCCAAAATACATTTTTGTGTGTTTGGTGGAGAATTTGCGGGGTCGTTCATTTTGAAGTGCTGAACGCTGAACTATATATATATATATATATATAATTGTGAACTATTACTGTGTACAAGTGGTTCGAGTAAATCAATCTTTAACTGAAAAGTGCCTAGATATTGACAACAGAAAAAGGTGTTATTCTGAAACTTGATAAGGCAAGACCACAATGCGCAAGACGAATCCTGGAATAAGTTAATGAATTGAGATGGGAGTTATTGTCTCACCATCCATACTCACCTGATACTGCTCCGACGGATTTCCCTTTATTACGATCTCTTAAAGATTTTTTAAGTATTATGAAAAATTTAAAATTAG
This sequence comes from Trichonephila clavipes, assembly GCA_019973935.1. Taxonomy (NCBI): domain Eukaryota; kingdom Metazoa; phylum Arthropoda; class Arachnida; order Araneae; family Nephilidae; genus Trichonephila; species Trichonephila clavipes. Next base: position 7,414 of record BMAU01000789.1, on the reverse strand, counting down.
GAGGATATCCAAAATATACTATCTCCAGATATTTTTCTCAAAAATCATTTGTGAATTTTATCTATCCGGCATTGAAGATGTCCACACTAGACGGTGAAATGTTTATAAGATGATGATGACATTACTTTCTGCCCCCCAATATATGACTCAACTCAAATAATCAAAACGAAAAAAAAACTTTAAAGGTCTGATATTTAAATTTTTAAAAAAAGAATTGGTGGACCGCAACTTACATGGAGGCGAGCCACATGCAGCCCGCGAGCCCTCGTGTTTGATACCCTCTGTGTAAATGAAGGACAATTTTTATTTACGGAATAGCTATATAGAACAAATAAGTATAATAAAATTGACTAGGCGTTCAGTTTTAAACTTTTTTTTGTTGTTATAGATATTCAGACGGACAATATGTGGATAAATGATAGAAAAATTAAATTTAGATCTTCAATGAAATGGAATCATGATGTTCTGAGAATGAGAAAAAAGTTATACACGAACATTTTATACAAATAAGCGTTCCGACATAATAAGCACGCATATTGTAACCGTAAAAATAAATTGTTTTATTGTTAAACATTGTAAGCAAATATTTACCCTTGCTTTTCTCAGAATTCTAATTTTATCGATTCTTTCAGAATTTTTGAAAAAAGATTTCTACGTAAAATTATAATATTTTTTATACGTATAGCGGTTTTTATAGATTTATAAACTGTGTATCACACTTTTATGTACGAGATCGATATATTTCATTTAGTAACACGAGAGAAATATATATATATATATATATATATATATATATATATATATATATATATATATATATATATATTATTTTATAAAGCTGTTAATTGAAATAATACAAAAATTGATTTATGGATTTCTAAGGCCTTATAAAAAATTCACAGAAAAATATATCCCCTGTTACTAAATACCTTCCGAAATGCAAATTAGTTTTAAAGAAGTTACGATTTAAATGAATGAATCAACTATGAATTGTTTACATGAAGGGACAAAAAGCAAAAGATGGATAAAGTATTCTTGGATGTACATAATTACACAGGTTACTCTTATAATTTAATCTAAAAAAAAAACAAATGAGTCATGATGAAGGGTGAAAGATGCAGCTTCATGAGGTCCAAGACCGTGAGGCATCAAAGGTTGAAGGTGGCAATGCATTTAGCTGAGCATATTGGAATAGCTTTCACGCATAAGGTGGTCATATAAAGAGAATATACTTCAAACATACTTTGCCCATTCTTCCCAAAAACACTCTCTCTCCACGATGAAGTATCAATTTCCGGGTTTGGGGACAGTGGTGAGAGTCTATGAGTGGTATGAGGGAAACTGTCCTGGGGCTGCTGATGCGACGCTATTTTAACTTCTTCACTTTCTAAATTGTGGACCCAGTTTCTTAATTTCACGTCGCATCATAACCATAGTTAAAATAAACTAGAATGCATAAATTAACAGTAAAATAAACACAAATCAATAATTTAACAGGACGAACTTTTTAACGTTTAAGAAAAATTTATTTTAAGCACACGCATATAGAAATTTATTTTTTACTACAAGGAGATCAAAATGATTATCTTAGCTTGAGAGGGGGAGGGTGCTGGGGGAAGGACATGGTCGACGCCCGGAATCTTGGAGTACGGTTCTTCTGTAGCTCTGTGATCGGCTCTCCGTCTCTAAAATCGGGAGCGTGCCGCTTTTATTCAGCACATGGTCACCCAAAATCCCTAGAGCATGACTCTTTGTCTTGTCCAGTATAATTTCTCTGACTGGTCCCGAGGTCGGCGCAGTGTTACACCACCTAAAAATTTATGGGTTTAGTGAACTTTTTAACGCGGGAACATTTTTGACACACCCCACCAAAAGAAATTTCACCACATATGGTAAGGGGGGGGACTCGTATAAAAATCCCAAGTCGTTTCAGGGGCGAATTCTAAACAGGAAAAAATCTGGCCTCCCATCACTGCTTTGATTGGAACAAGCAGTAGGCGAAATGAAACTATTATTGCTAAGCTTCACAGTGGACATACTTGAGCCCAACGACATCTGGCGGGTCTTAAAGTTCTTGTACGAAATGCAATGTGACCCAAGACGTTCCTGCCCGTATCTTAGCTAGCATTGGTTGTCATAATAATTAGTTACTCTCAAGTCCTTCTACAGTTCTTCATTGTTTAAAAGGGCATGGGTTCATGGACTTGATCTTGATGTTTCTGCCGATCAAGTGGTATAGGAAACAACAACAAATCTAAACAAAAGCAGATTAAACAGCATTTCTGGAAGAACATAACAGAGAGAGTATTATAAGAATATTAAACCATTTTGTTGCAATATTGAATTAAAATTAAAATGCCGCATTTAAATCGAATTAATGATTATTCAGGGCAAAAATGATTTTTAAAAAAATTATTTTTATATTATATTCTTATTTTACAAACAGCAGCCTAAAATATTGTATCTTTATATGTATTTACAAAATCTTTGATGTTAAAAGAATTATAATTTGAGATCAACATTCTTTCTCTCATTTCATCGTCTCTCTCCCTTTTTTTTTGAATTTCTTCTTTTCATTAATTGAAACCATAAATTTTATAGCAGTTGTTAGAAATCCTTAGTGGTAATTGTTCATCTTAATTGAAAATAAGTTATAAAAGCAATAATACGTTATATTTGTTACTCCTTTCAAATCACTTAAGTTGTCATATAAGAAACAATAATGTACCTCACAAACTAATCCATAAGCTGTACTAAAGTTAACAAAATAAGTTCAACAATGAAACCATTTGTGGGTATCACTGCTAGACATTACTATTTAAAACAATTTTCTCGGGAATGTAAATATCTAGAAAAATAAAGATTGGAAATGAGCGGGTGCTGATAAGAGCTTTTAAATATAACTGTTGACACTGCAACCATGAATAAATTTAAATGCACATAAAATGAAGGGAAAGTTTCAGACTTTTTTATGACAAATGGAAGAAATGAATTCTTTATAAAGTTGGTATACAATGTAGAAGTTTTTTCAACTTTTGATGTTAATAATCTAAAAAAAATACTAAAAGAAAAAGAGTAAAGAACATACCATTTGAATAATTCAATGTAATAATAAAAATCCTACATAAAAACTTAATTGCTTCGTTTCTCTTCAATTTAAAATATTCTTTGAAGTCAATAAATATCTATTAACATGAATTATAAAGTATTTTATTTTAATTTAAAATTGAATTTATATAAGTTTGGAATTTTTAACTTCGATAGTTAAACATTTTATAGATTGCCAACTTTTAAGCACGTCCCTGAAATTAATATTTCCTTAAAGAAATTATCCTTAAGTAATTCCACAAAGGGACTGATTTGTTATTAATAAAGGGCTACAATTTGTAGTACAAAGATGCCGCAGTTTTTTATGGCTTCAATACACTAATCGTCATAGTCACGAGCTTGTGACTTTTATATTGTTTCAAGTCGAAGTTTGAAGTCCTGATCCCATTAAAGTCCAGTCTTGCAGCTATTTGATGCACACTAATTCTGCCTTACCTCACAGTTCTTATATTGACTTGGAGTTAAAATTAAATTTAGAGGTCGCATGCTACCAACCCAGGAGTTATCATAAGGATATATATATATATATATAATTATAGTTTTATTTTTGTTCCATATTTCTTAGTATGGGAAGTATTAATAAACAACACCGACAATTACCCAAATTATATATATATTCAAGTTTTTATATATTTTTACAAAATTATTTTGAATAAGTATGTTATATGTTATTACAAATAATGATTCCTTTAGACATATATAAGTATGAAGCATAAAGTCAGCTTTATCATTATGCAAAATAGTATTACTCAAAATCGGATAAACTTGCAATTATGCCAAACATTTAGTTACGCTATTGTATAAAAACGTACATATTTCAAGATCATGTACCTTTCATCTAAAAAAATACAATATGTTCTTAGATGCATTTTATATCTTACCACGTTACCGATGCACTTTATTAGAATGATAGAATTAACACAAATTGCTTATGATTAGTATAATTTATACAAATGCTTTATGTAAGTTTGTAATACATAAATTTGAATAACACATTCATGTCACAATTTTGTAATTGGAAAGAAAGATGTTCACAAATACATTTGCGTTCTTCAATATGATGAAAATTTAAAGTCTTATTCCATAATAAAATAAAAATACAGATTATATATATATATATATATATATATATATATATATATATATATATATATATATATATATATATATATATATATATATATATATATATGCGTGTGTGTCTTTTCAGTCATGAAATTAGCATGACTTCGTATAGTTTTTATATAACGGAAAAGTAAAACATAGATTTATATTTATCAAAATTTATGAGAAGAATCTGACCACGTTTAAAGCAGTTATTTCATTATTTTTCTTAAGATTTTGACCATCAATTGTATTAACTGTCTCTGTCTGTTTATTTATGTATCTATATATGTCATCAACAATAAAACTAAATTGTTTAAAAGGAACAAAATTTTTAAAAATATAAGCGTCTAAGATGCTAACGTTCAAGTTATTATATAAAGCAATTAACGCGCTCTCAACTTTTACATACTACTGTGCAAAAAATGATTTAAAAAATCATGTGGAATTTCTAGCTTGTTCTTTGTAAAATGAAACTGTATTTATCTACTAACATTATTATTAATTTAATGGATGCTAGACTAGTACTATCAATCCTCTATACAAGGAATTCCTTACACACAAAGGCATAAGATGAAAAAACACAGAACTATAAGGAACTAAATCAGATTCTAAACAAGACTAGAAACAGGTGTAAAAACAGAAAAAGTAAGAGTTCTCTAGGTTTTTTGATGGCATCTTTGCCTGGGTTCTTTCCCATAGGAGACAAAAACAATAACAAAGTTCATTCAGTGTTCACGACTTAAGGCGAAATGGTTAAGGCCGGTTTCTCCAGGGATTTTCAGATATATATTCTGGATAGGGTTTTTGTTGGACTTTTACGAAGAAGTAATTTTTGTACTTAGTTTTCCTTTGTATTTGGCGTAAATTTATTTCCCAACACATTCTCCAATTCCGCCTTTTCTTTTTGCAAATTTTTGTGTTTTTTTATTTCTAGAAGAGTGAGTATAATATGAGGTTATACTGTTTTAAGATCTTATTTTAAAACATTCCTTTACCTTTATCAAATAGTCAAGATACTATAAATGGACAAGAAAAGTATGTATAATTTATGTTTTTAATGATGAAAATTTTATAATGAATTTGAGTTTTTATTATTAGATAGGATGCTAAGAGTAATTTTAAGTAATACAAGTTTTATCTGGAACAACATTTAGGTTAAAATGAAGTATTGGGTTTTCATTTTCACAGTGTTATGAAGTATATGATATACTGGAAATTGATTTTTCATTATATCTCATACACATTACTTAATATATTTAAAAAAATTAAATAATTAATTTATTTTAGGATTCTTTTTATATTATCCCCTTATTGGAATATTTTTAATGCAGTTATCTTATTTTTGTATGCTTTTTATGTTTTTTAGACTAGTTTTTAGTATTTAGACTTCTAGTTTGCTTGCACCTACATAAAAAAAATAAAAAAAAAAACTATTGTGAAAAAAGTTTTTTTCTTGCTCCGTTGTTGTATTTATCAAAATGTTTTAAAAGTACAAATGATATTTTTATTAAAACTATTTCATGATAATCAGAAAGTACAATTTTAGTGATGAATTGCTACCTTATTGCTGTTTTTACTTTTACTTTTTTTTTAGATATATGGAATGGTTTGTTTACGGTTATTTGGAAATTACCATTAATATTCTGATCAAATCGTGTTTGTTTCACCTTATGAAATAAATTATTAAACAAATAAGTTAAGGATACAGTAAATATTGATATTAAATTTTATTTTGAGAAAAAAAGTCTGCATTGTTAATACACACTTAAAGTAAATATTTCAAATAATCACTAAATAATAAATATAAAAAAGTGTTATAGTATGTCTTTAAAAATCAGACATTAATATACTACTACAGTGTTTCTCAAATGTAGGTGCGCCCCCACTTGGGGTCGTGGTAACTATCCGAGGGGGGTACGAGCATATTAAAATATCAAAAACAAATTATTATGTTAAAAATATATTAATATATTAAAAGCAACAAACAAAATACATTCTGACATAATAATAAATAAAATACACATTTGCATATAAAAATACGTATTATACTTATAAATGTATCAGTGCTACACAATGTAACAACCCTAATTTATGAAAAAAGCTTATTAATTACCACAGTGACTCCATGGGATTTCATATATATAATTGAAAACAAAATTAATCTTTTAACCTTGATATTTATCCGGTTTATAATTTTATTCATAACTACCGATTAAATGTTAAGCGATTCGCTTCCGAGTGCCAACCGTTTTCTACGCGCAGGCATGCGTATGTGATGTACTGGTGGGGGATAAAGAAGAGCAAATGATCTGAAATAAGTAAATCCTTGACAAAATACTGTCAAGGTCCAGCCTTCCTTTGTGCATTCAAAGCCTTAGGAATAATTTTATGGATAGCACTGCAGAAAAGGTCGTACTTTGAAAAAACGTCCAAGAAAATAAACGTTTGGGCTTAACGAGACCTTTATATACGCCGGAGGCTTAAGAGGTTAAAGCACTTCACAGTTTTAGGTCAAAGTATAGTATTATCGAATTCAATACAAAAATTATTTTTATAAGGGTGCGATGAAAATTATGATTGAATAATCGGTCGCGAATATTGCAACCTTGAGAAGCACTGTACTACTTTTAAAATATCTCAGTGTTTAAAATGACGCAGGCTAAAATTTTCAAATAGGAAATTATTGACTGCATAGATAATAGGGTGTTTCTATTACTTGCATATAAAAATTTTTAAAAAATGTTGAAACTGAATATATGTAAACCATTTAAAATTTCATCTTTATTCATTAAACATATATTCTAATGTAGAAAAATAGCCTTACAAAAATCCTGTCTTCTTCATCACTATCTATTTCTTGTTTTCAGTAGCCTTGAATTAACATTCTACATGAAATATTTTTAATACCAAAGATTCGTTCAAAAATTAACATTTAAGTTGCTGTTTTTCTAGAAATGTATATTTAATTAATATGTAATAATATAATCACTCTAAGATTCGTAAATGTATATCAAAAGAAATACAAGTTTCAATATAAATGAATGAATTGTTAAATAATGTATTCATTTGGTTAAATTTTAGTATCATACATGAAACTAATTCATTACAATTACTACTATTTCCAGAAATCATTAACGATTAATTCTAAGAGACATTTCGTGTGTGCACTGTCATGTTTCACGAATAGGCAATACGTAAC